>CM076574.1:1074780093-1075031924 GCA_034641835.2 Pinus albicaulis
TCAAACCTTGAATTTCAATATTGTATTCTTCAGATAAAGGTTGTTGGAAATTATCAGAGTTTTTCTCAGAATTATAGCACAATCATAAGCTTCAAAACTTTACAAGGACACTATTTAGGCCACCACTATACAGCAAATATGTCCTACAGGAGGGTTGTAGACATACCCTTCAGATCCATTGTCAAATGTCAAAATTGCACAAGGTATACCAGATCTTACTTCTACAACATGATTTACTTCAGTTTGTAGACAAGATTCTCAAGGACAAACATTAGGGGAATTTTGAGGTCTAAAATGGGCCTCCTAAGGAAATTATAAAATAATAGTGGAAAAAATCAAATAAGATTTGATGACATCAACAAATTTTAGAGGGAAAAATGAAAAAACTACTTTTTCAACTCATATTTTCAACTTATCTCCCAAAGTTTTTACTCAAATTTCAAGCGGGAGTACTCGTTGGATGCGAAAATTAATTCCTCATCCAAGGAGTACCCATGTTGCATACTTTCGATGGATCCTACTACACGAAAAATGAGAAATACATAAAAAATGTGATTGTAATCACGCTTTTTGATGTATTTCCCATTTTTCATGTAGCAGGGTTCATTGAAAGTATGCAACATGGGTACTCCTTGGAGGAGGAATTAAATTTTGCATCCAATGAGTACTCCCACTCGAAATTTGAGTAAAAATTGTGGGAGATAAGTTGAAAATACGAGTTGAAAAAGTAGTTTTATTATTTTATTATTTTTTAATATGTTTACCCTTTTATTTAAAAAATGTTAAATTATCCCCCATGGTTGACATCGTCATCTTGAATCCTATTGGTTGTTATAAAGTTTATTTTTGTTGTACATTTTTCTTAGGAGGCCCATTTTAGACCTCAAAATTCCCCTAATGCTTCAATCACAATGCAGATTCACCATTAGTTTCTCTGTCGGAAAAATTAGTTGCTCTGTTGTAATACTCAGTTATCTACTATGTTATCAGTAAGATGAAAAATTTGATCCATAATACACATTTTTCATACCCATCAAAGATTTCTACTTCTGATATACAAGGATAGCATAATGGGTATTAAAATGTTTAAAGATGGGTTAACCAGATATTTAGACAATGCATAATGAGGGAAGATCCACTTATATCTGTATTTTTCTTTTTTGTAGGACCTACCCAATATATGTATCTTGATCCAGAAAAGGTAAATATAGGAGCAGTAATGAAGAAAAACATGTTTTTCACTACATTTCATCAATATATTTTTCAATTTAATAGATCAAATTTATTCTAATCCAATATCATAAAGTACTGAAACATTGTGTTGCTCCATTCAATTCCATTATGAAAAACTGGACAAAGAAGGTAAAATACGTGGAATTTGCAGGATTGTGATAGAACTAAAAATAATTTTACTAAAATTATCCTCATTGATTATTTTCCTTTGCTTTCTAGTGTAGCAATTTCTCTTGTAAAGAACACCCAGAAAACTTGTTCCAATTTAGAGGTACTGAGACAAATGTATGGTAACTTGTCAATCCACAAAGTATTTTGACATAATTATTTCCATTCCTTATGCTTCTTCTATGATGTTTTGAGATGTCTCTAGCATATTCTCGATCATGTGATTGACTTGATGACTAAGAATCTTTTTTTCTTTCCATATTTTTCTTTGCTAGGAAAGTTTGTACATTTTTTTCAATATAGTCTTGATCATGTGATTGACTTTATGGCTAGGAATCTTTTCTGTTTTTCCTTATTTTTCATTTCTGGAAAATTTGAGCATTAAAGGTAAGAAGATTGATCTCTTTTATTTTTCTTATTCAAGGATACCTCCCTAAGCTAAATCTTCCCTTCTGAATTAGACTCTTCAACTATGTGACTACATGATTTTATTTGTGGTGTGGATGTGGCCTTTAAGGGGTGCTTTAGAATAATAGTTTCCTAAATTAGTGGACACTCTCCACTGGACATTATCTCAATGCTCAGGATTCATGTTCCCCTCTAGGATCCAATCTATTTTTCATATTTTCAAATATTTTTTTTTCAAAATCAAAGTGTCTGACAATTTTGGGATCATTGTGTGTGTAATATAGACAGAATTTTCTTAAATATAAATGTGGCATAAATTTTTCTTGACCTTGGCATGCAGGAACATCAAGATGTAGGCAATCCAATCCTCTAAGTTAAATGCAATGGTGTGACCTTCAAAATACCCAAGGATAGTAGAGTCTGAAAAAATTTGAAAGCTGCTGATGTGTGATATTTTTCATTATTGTAGTTAGAATGAGGTCTGAAAATTCATTGAATTTGTAGATAAGTGAATGTAGCATTGTTCTCAATTTTCGACCTTGAAAGCTATAGGATTCTTGCAATTTTGTGAGTCAAGAGTTCTCTTTCGGTGGTAATAACAAATATTTATAGAAACAAAAGTAGATTAAAGTTACAAATAATCCAAATATGAAGGTTAGTTACATGTTCCAGTGATGGAGACATCGTTTATGTATCTTTGTTTGTTGAGAAAGTATTGACGCATATGTTAACATGTAAGTACGATGGACAAATTTGATCAAATCCTTCTTAACAATGGCAAGGACCTTCACATGCAACTATTACCTTCCCATCATTAGCAGATAAGTATGAGACTTTTGAAAAAAAAAGCATGGGTGAAAATTCAAAATTATCAAATATTTCCAAGGTAACATGCACTTCCAAGTAAATATGTTCAACAATGAATATGCATAAAAATATTTCAGTTGTAATACTCAGTGAAGGTTGCCCCTGATAGAGGATATTGCAAGTGGAGGAAGGTTCTCAACTTGGCATTACAAAGTGATTGCATCCATCTAAAATTCAAAGAATTAAAATTTTTTCTTGTCACTGCATTACAAAGTGTTTACATCCATCTATAATTTGAAAATCATAAATCTTTCCTTGTCACTTCTTTCCCCAATTAGGTGGGACAATCTGGAAGTATGAGGTGTTTCTCTTTAGGGCTTATGTTTAGGTAGAATTTAAAGAATGATAGATCTTTGATTGTTGCTTGCTGCCCCAAATAGATGCAACAACTGAGAAGTATGAAGTGATCCTCTTGAGGGCATGTGGTTAGGTTGATACAAGTACACATTGATTTTTGTAGACTAGTGCTAAGTATTGATGTCTAAGATGAAGATAGGAGTTAATTATTAATTTTACTGATCTAAAGTAATAAAATGAGCTACAAAAAAACGTATAGCTCCATCAACAGGACATGGCACTTAATAATTGAAATTTTTACTTTCAATCCTACATAACTATGGACTAAGAAATTAAGGTCCTTGCCTCAAAGCCCTAAAAAACTAATACACACAACTAATATATCATAGTTGCATGAAAACCACTCTTAAAGTGATTGAATTTAAAATTTTCATCTTTGATATAGTCCATATATTTCACAAGCAACATAAATGTATGCTCATATTTTTCTACAGACATGGACCCCTGATTTAAGATATGGAATGCATTAACATTAACTAATGCTGAGATTCATGCATTAAAAATCTATAATAGCCTGTGATGCTCCCTCTATAGTGATGCACTATCTATCAAACACTTTTATATCATTAGAGAAGTTGTGCAGACTGAACTACCTTTCTAAACGAGGAGCTTAGTTTTTCCTGAATAACATATAATGTTGCCATCAATGGCAAGAGGCTTTCACTTTTTTTAATTCATGGAAGGCATACTATGACTTACGTTCATATCTTTTATTAGAATATGTAGATTATGGACTGGTAGTTTGTTTCATACCACTAGATCTTGCATACTAGCTTATTGTTGGCACTTTGCAACATTAAGCTTTCTAGGACTATGAGCATCCTGTTAGCCACCTGTAAAATTTAATTATACCAAAAGGTGGCTAAATCTGTTTTAAGCCTTCAAGAAACAATTTCTATTGCTAAAAAGTGTTGGCTCTTGAAGACTCTGAAAGGCCTCATGCCTCTGTCTGAATCTTCACTGCTATTTACATCTTGAGAACTCTGAAATCCTGTTGATTCCCAAAATAGAGTATTGTTGCAAGCACCATTTTCCCCTTCCCTCTCTTCCAAAACTAACCTCATATTTATTCCTCCATTCCCCATGAAAATCCCGCATTTCCATGTTTTTCTCCCTTTTCCCTTTCATCCAAATCCCTGTGACAAGGCGTAAGACTCCTTCTTTGCCTTATCGAAACCCCTAAATTCCTTCAAAAACCATTGAATATCCATAAAATCACATTTTTTATGTATCATAGACTTAAGCCCCCTTGGGCTAAGTCTAAAAACCCTTTCCCCCCATACACCCTGTTGCCAGAACCGAGTGCTAGCCTTCTAAGAGCTTATCGATTTCCCCCATTGCGATTAGCCCCTTCTCTATAAACCCCGGTCACACGGCCTTCCATATAACCTGTGGCCCCGCAGACGGGTGCCAACCATATCAAAAATTAAATTTCACCCCCCCCGCACTATAAACCTTCGGTATATATACATTTTTCGATTTTTATTATGTTCTAAGGTTTTCCGCCGGGGCAAATTTCAAGTCACCCTTCATCGTCGATCTGACCTATAGATCGACGGTGCGCAATATATCACAGTCGGTGGTCCCACCATCCAATCACCACTGCAAAACCACGCGATATTCATCGCACCGCTTTTATGAGCTAGGCAGTTTTTTCCATTTCGCAGCGATTCCATACGCTGGCCGACACGTGTCCTGGGCACTGTTCAGAAAACCACCGATCATTGCGCATTAACGTTCGGACGTGGACCCGGAGCAATATTGACGTTTGTCGTCCGATCTGAGCCCGCTCATCCGACGGTGATCGCTCGCCGAAGAAGCCCGACAATTAACCAGGGTGTTGCGCAGTTATTAACTCATCTCTTCCGTCGATCTAATCTGTAGATCGACGACCCATACTCCATCGCCCGGTCCCCTTGTCCACAGCATTGCCGGTGGTCCCCATGCCACATCAGCATCCACGTGGCACTTTTTGGGGCAGATCTTCATGTTTTCCCGCCCAGTCATTAGATCCGGGTGTGTTTTATGAAGGTTTTTGACATATGACCTCCGTCGTTGATCCTGTGGGCCGGTCTCATCCGACGACCCATGATCATCCTGAACCCCACACGCCATTTTTAACCATATTTCTCCAAAAAAAAGGTTCTAAACCTTTGTCTCTATTTTTATTTTATTTTTCCGAAAATTTTGACCACTTCACGTCATTTATTTACCTTCACTCCTGACCGTCGATCTCTGCGCGATCGACGGCTCCGTTTTAAATTCTCCCCCACCTTCCTTTGACTCCCTTTGATCAATATCGATCGTTGGATGATGCCATCCAACGGCCATGCTCCTTCCACGTGCCTTCCAAATGCAACAAACCTATACATGCAGGATTTTATAATAGTTGTTTTTTATTTTGCAAGGTTTAAATGATTTTCTCTGCTATGTTGAAGAAATTTCGAAGGTTGACGATGACGATCCTCCCACCTTCGATTTACAACAGAGAATCATTCGCAGGTTTCAAATTCACGTTTCATCGGTGTTTTATCAAAGCACTTATGCTATATCGCCCCTGCGCAGCCCTGTACATCAGCAAAACACAGTGAATCAGGCATAGTCAGAGAGTATCAGTGTCGAAGACTAAAATATACCAGAACAGAAGACTGAAGACAAATCTGGATGGATTACGGCTAAGATAGGTTATCAAAAGCCTAATCCCTGGATTAAAACATAGTTTGAAGAAAATCTTAAGTGTTTTATCAACAGGGAAGCCTCCACCACCACATTTGAGGCAAATCAATTCCTCCCAACTACCATACTGCCACCTGCGCCTCAAAGTATTCAAATACAAGTCGAAGTTATTAATCAGGACCAGATATCTACCTCACAACGCAGCCAGAGGGTAAAGTTTGCAAACAAACTTAATGACAAATTATCAGCAGAGTTACTTTGACATTACACAGAGCCTCAAAGGTCAAAAGGAGCTCCCACCGAGCTTTTATCTTTATGTAAATCATTTAAGACAGAGGAAACCTATGTAAAGTTTCTTCATTGAGCCCCCCAAAGGCCAAGAAGAAATTTAAGTCTGTATTCATTAGTTTTTGAGATCTTTTATCAGATCTCACCTCCTCATTCTTCTATATATACTACTGCAGAAGATGAGAGAGGGGTTGGTTGAGTTAGTTGCTAAAACATTGAATTTCAATTGAGCTTGGGATTTCTTCCTATAGATAGTGTTCACTGGCTCTTGGAGCTCTACTTGTAACAGATAAGTTAGGTTGTGAAAGAAAGATGAACTAAAACACTGGACTTGAAGATTGTAACTGGTTTGGAGCATCAATACAATCTAATTTATGGGATCCTAGTTTATGTCTACGGTGATGTTATTTCTTATTGTAAATTGTTGTTTTATTTCTGTGTTCATTTTGTTTCATCTTCTCTCATAAAGAACAGCATGCATAAAGTTAGGACCTACTGTATATCAGTACCCTTCTCTGACTGAAAATATTTATTTAAATGTTTTCTTCCAAACTGTGTTATTTAGGAATTATTTAATTCAGTTTAAGCATAGGAATGCTGGCGTTCCCTCGTCTTATTGTATTATCTGAATGTTATTCTTGAATGTTATTTTCAGTATATGTTAAGTGAAGGTGAACTAAGGAAGATATGGTGAGCCCTGGTCCCAGTTTTATCTCCACAACTGTCTGAATGTTTCCCTTAGGATGTGTTAAAAGCTAGCTAGTTTAGAAGTACTTACTAGATCTTAGGCCATTCTGTGTTATATTTGTGATTGTCTTGAAAGTGACCAAGTAAATCAGAGCTAGGAGAGGATTTGTGGTGAGCCCAACCCGCTAGTTTCTACTCCAACAGTTGCCTTCAAGTTTCCCTTTGTTTTTATATGTTTTCTATTGGAAGTGTATCAAAGGCTGGCTAGTTTAGAAGTACTTACCAGATCCTAGTTTGCTTTCATGTCTTTCTCAAGTGCTTGGTCAAAGGCTGGCTAGTTTCAAAGTACTTACCAGATCCTGGGCTACTCTTTGTTCTTCATATATTTAATTCCCCTTCTTGATGTATCATTTCATTCCATAAATCAAAATTTAAAGAGATCCTTAGGCATAGATGACTTGCCCCATAGACCACTCTTGAACCTGATTATTTCAATTAAACCCTATTATGACTCCATAGCCCAATGGACTAAAAACCTGCAATTATCTATCTTTCTGGCCAAAACTTGTTCTATTTGCTTGCAACTTCTCACCTTTTAAACTCTTTGCATTTAGGAATTTCCACCTCAAACAGTAATCATGCTCAACCATCCAAAAAACAAACAAAACCCTTGGCCTTAATAACTAGCCTAATATCATTACCCCGAACTTCAAAGACAAATCCATATTTGCACTTATTGGAGAGATCCCTCTCCGGATTCAGGAGGGCTAGATCCTAGAATCCCAAAATGATTGAAATAATGTTGTTTCTATGATTGGACTTTGCCAATCTTGCTAATTACAGATTCCCAACATTTCTGGCGACTCCACTGGGGAACTAAGTTGAATTTTCATCTTAGTTTCCTTTAGAAATTCATACAAACCTGGTGAGTAAAAAGCAGCCTTTTCAAGCACTACCAAACACATGGTAATCATGAAGAAACTTGTGTTGAATAAGTGACAAACTAGGCATAACCTAGGATTCTCATTAGACTTTATCTAACCTTGAAAAATCAGTTGGCTTTGCCATAAGAATAGAATTCCTTTGTCTCTTAACCGTAGATAAGTTTTGAAATAGAGTTAGGACATTCTTAGGAACCACACAACTCAAAAATAACTCAGAAAAAACCAAAAATATTTCAGATTGGTATTTAATAAACATGGTAGTGGACCATAAAACCTTTTACCTCTGAAAAGAGCTAAAAACTTCCACTTGGCGACTCCACAATAATCGACAGACCTTAAGACTCCACTGGGAAGAACCTTTGTCATTATAACATTGTTTAAAACTCAGTTAGAGGACTGTAAGATTAAGAATGCGTAAGCAGACTAGTTAACCTCTTAAATACTATCATATCTGGTTGAACTTTTCTTGTTTAGTTGGGTCTAAAAACACAACATAGTGGCTTCTAAAAAGATCCATACTAGAGCCTATCCTGACCCTGATCCACTTGAGATAGTTGATGACCCAGAAAGTATCCTTAGGAAGTCTCCTAATATAGAATCTTCAACTGTTTTCATATCACCCTTGAGAGCTAAATTAGTTCCTGAAAATCTTTCAGCTCTACAACAATCACAAGCTGACTTAGTCAATTCATTTCGAACTAGGTCATTTGATGATATAATTCAGACAGATTCCGAGTCTTCACTTTCATCCCCAGAAACAAGTGAACATATTGGTAGTAGAGAGACAACACCACCTAATTTACACTTCCTCCATAACTTAGGTGTATCTCATCCAAGATCAGCTCAGCAATCTACTGTTGTTCCATCCACATCTGCTCATCCTACATCCACTGTTCAAACCACTCCACTCCAACCCACTTCCTCTTTTTTCAACCCACCCATAAATCCACCTCCACATCCTATCATGGTAGCATGGTATGCTCCCTTAGTCCTCCCTGCACCATTAGTCAATCTTCCACAGGACTACCAGTCCAAAATTCCATTATATGATGCTAGTAATGCTACAACAGCATCACAACATGTGGATAAGATGAATGAATACTTTGACAGAAATGAAATTGATGATGATTCTATCAAACTTAGATTATTTTCTTAGAGTTTGGGGGGAGAAGTAAGAAAATGGTTTAAAGGCTTAACTCCCCATAGTATAAATGATCTTCAAACCTTCCATCAAACGTTCTTAAACAAATAGGAAGTAAAGAAAAACCCTCTCCAATTCCTCTCTGATTAAAAGAACCTCCATAGGAACACTGGCGAAAGTGTACAAGCTTATTGCACTATATTTAACAGTGTGTATAATGCACTTTCCCCAGAACTAAAACCTCCACAAGGCTCAGCTTTAAACAAGTTTCCTAAAGGGTGTGACCCTGAGATGGCCTATCAGCTGAGGGAAAGAGATTTTGCAACTCTTGAAGACATGCAAAGAGGTGCTCTTTCTGTGGAAGTCAATTTAATGGAGAAGAGAGCAAGAATGAAAAACGAGAAGAGAGTATATTTTAGAGAGGAATCCACACCTTCTACTTCCAACTCAAAGATGGAAAAAATGATGGAGGAGATGATGAAAGAGATGAGCATAATTAAGAGAGCACAAGCAAGTCAAAACCAAACTGCTCCTCAAAATAGAAACCAGAACCAGAATCAGAATTTTAGAAGAAATCAACCTCCAAACAGACCGAGGGAAGATAATCAACAGATCACTCCTCCCTTTCATCAAAACTATGTAAGTGAGGTTGAGGAAACAGATGACATAACAGAGGAAGATGATATCAATATGCTGGGGGCAGATAATGATGACTTCGAGATTCATTATGATAGAAAACAAGGTCTATACACACCTTATGACGACAAGAGAGATGATGATGAAGACTATTATCAAGACATGGAAAATGTCGTCATAGAGCCTCAAAGAGAATATGACCATAGAAGCAAAACCAGTCAACAAAATCCCAACACCAAAACCTCTGACAAATGTTCACGAAACAACACTACAACCAAACCTAAAGTTGTCAAACAAAAGGAGAAAATAGTAGCTGTAAATTCTGATAAGGGTAAAGAGAAAGGCACTCAAAACGATGAAAAACAGAGTGCAGACATTACTAGTACTAACATCTCAACTAGTACTCCTGTCAAAACCATTTTATCAAATATAAATAAAATGAATCAACAAGCCGATGTTACTGATAGAGTGACAGCTAACAAGGCTGAGACAAGTTCTTCAAAGAGTCAAATTCCTTTCAACCTCGAGCAGGAAATGTCCAAAATAAAAATCTCTGTTCCTTTGACTGAGTTAGCTGCTCAACATGTATATAGGACCCAAATTTTGAAGGCTTTAAACATTGAAGAGAATGAGGACACTGTAAATCTTAATGATGACCAACCAGAGCTGATTTTTGGTCCTAAGATTGAAGGTAGATATCAAGAGGGACCTTTTCCTCCCTTTTATGTGAGTTTAAACATTCATGACAAGATTTTGCACAACGCTATGCATGATTCTGGGGCTTCTCATAATTTAATGCCCAAAGCTGTAATGGAGAGCCTGGGTCTAGAAATCACGAGACCTTATAAAGACCTTTACTCCTTTGACTCCAGTAGAGTAAAGTGCTTAGGATTAATCAAAGACCTCTGCATTAACTTAGCCCAGATTCCAGCCAAATGTTTGGTTATGGATATTGTTGTGGCTGATGTACCCCCAAAGTATGGAATGTTATTATCAAGATCTTGGGGGGCTAAGTTACAAGGGACTATGCAAATGGACATGACCTATGCGACTATCCCTATTTTCAATCAGAATAGAAGACTGTATAGGGAATCCCATATGCAATACACAGTTACAAGTCAAGATAGACCTCAAAACTCTCCTCTGTATTCAGTAAACACAGGCCTTGATTCTTTTATTTTGTTTAACAACGAATCATTTAGTGAAAAAGTCACTTTAACAGAATTAATTGCCGATAGGGAGGAAGAGGAACACAACACAAAATCATTTGAAATGTTTTCCAAACCTGTAGACACTAGCAAATAGAACCCAGGTCTTGAGATACAAATCATGTGTCCTTTGCTTCTAAACGTTGAGAGTCAAGAAGGAAATCTTCCTCAACTTAACAAAAATATTGGGGAATCAAAACAATTACAACTAAGCGCGGATGTTCAAGAAACATTCAAGAGCACGTTAGTTAAACGGGATGGTGATCCAAATGATGAACTTGAGACTAGTCCTCTATGGAGTATGCACTTTGATGGGTCTTGCACCAAGACCAATGCTAGTGCAGGTGTCTGGATCCGTAACACTGAAAACAATCACACAGAAATCATTTCCTATAAATTAAAATTCCAGTGTTCAAATAACATAGCAGAATATGAATCCCTTCTTTTAGGCTTGTGTTTGTTGAAAAAGTTAGGAGCCAAGAGAATCAAAGTGCATGGGGATTCTGAGTTAATCATTAGGCAAGTCAATGGGGAATATAATGCAAATCACCCAAGACTTAGGGCCTATCGAAACGATGTCATGGACCTTTTAAAAACTTTTGAGGAACATCATATAATTTTTGTCCCAAGAAAAAGAAATATTGTTGCCCAAAATTTGGCCTCTACAGCTATAACATGCTTGACGCCATATGAAACAAAATACTGCACAACTCAGATAAAATTCAGACCAACCATTCCTGATAACAAAAAATATTGGCAAGTGTTCGATGAGGACAAACAAATAGAAGACTTCATGCAATTTAGAAATGAATTCAAACTACCCAGTTCGGACTCAGACTATGATATAGACTGCAGTGAAGAAAACTTTCTTGGTGAAGAAGAACCGTCCCCTGAACTTGTATATATCAACCTCTTGACTGGCAGACTTAAAAACAAAACAGGATTGAATGCAGAGCTAGAAACTGTACACTCTAAAGATGAAATTTTGCCCAGCGGTCTGGCCCCTTTAGAAGAGTTGTTTGATTTCAACGATGTGGCTAGGAAGCCAAAGCTGGAACCTGTAGAGACTGAAGTGGAAGAGTGCAATATAGGCAGTGAACTTAAACCGAAAATGATTAAATTGTCTAAGACTTACCAGCTCACATTAAACTCAAATGCATAGAGCTGTTTAAAGAGTTTTTTGATGTTTTTGTGTGGAGCTACGAAGATCTTAAATCCTATGACACCGAAATTATACAACACAAAATTCCTCTCAAAGAAAACCAAAAACCATTCAAACAGAAATTGCACAGAATAAACCCTGTTCAGTTACCTTTGGTTGAGAAGGAAATCAGGAAAATGTATGAAGCTGGTATTATTGTCCCTATTAGATATTCTGAGTGGGTGTCTAATCTGGTGTTAGTTAGGAAGAAAAGTGGAGAGATCAGGCTTTGTATAGACTTTAGAGACTTAAACAAAGCTTCATTGAAGGACAACTACCCCTTACCTAAGATGGATCATATTTTACAAAGGGTGGTAGGGTCTAGAAGAATTTCTTTGCTTGATGGCTATTCAGGGTATAATCAGATCTTAGTTCACCCTGCTGATCAATTAAAAACAACCTTTACTACACCATGGGGCACTTTCATGTATGTGAAAATGCCTTTTGGTCTAATGAATGCTGGAGAAACCTTCCAAAGAGCCATGGACATAGCATTCTCGGAAGAACTGGGCTACTTCATCATTATATACCTTGATGATGTCACTGTATTTTCAAAAAAAGATGAAGAGCACTTGAAACATTTAAGAACAGTTTTCAAGAAATGCAGAAAGTTTGGGATATCTTTAAACCCTAAGAAAACACTTTTCAGTCTCCAAGAAGGTAAGCTTCTTGGGCACATTATTTCAGAAGAGGGTATCAAGATAGATCCCAAAAGGATTGAGGCCATATTGCAAATCTCTCATCCTCGAAATATCAAGGACTTGCAATCTTTCATTGGAAAGATTAACTTTTTGAGAAGGTTCATACCCAACTTGGCTGAGCTCCTTAGGAATATAACGAACATGTTGAAGAAGGAGCAAGGGATAGAATGGACCTTGGAAACAAAGAAGTCTTTTGAGCTGGTGAAACAAGCTTTAAACAAAACACCAGTTCTAATAAGTCCTGATTTTTCACAAGATTTTTATATTTTTTCGTTTGCATCAGAACATACCATAGTTGTTGTCCTTTTATAGAAAAATCCACAAGGACAAGAGCAGCCTATTTAATTCTTTAGTAAGGCATTGTGGGACGTCCCTCTGAAGTATAACATTATGGAAAAGCAAGCCTTTGCTTTGTTTAAAGCATTAAAAGACTTCAGGGTATACATTCTTCACTCAAATATCATTGCCTTTGTCCCAAATTCAGTCGTGAAAGACATTCTAACACAGGACCCAGATGGTAAGAGAGGTAAGTGGATTTCTGTTATTCTTGAATATGATTTAGAGATAAAACCCACTAAACTAATCAAAGGCCAAGGTCTAGCTAGGTTGATGGCTGAAAGCAATTTTGAAGTTCTTGATATTAATATGATTGATGCTTTGGATAACCAAGAAGGATTCTCAACTCCTATTGTTAAAGACCATTTTATGAATTCTCCTTGGTATGCTGATATTATTTATGTTTTGCTTAATTTAAATACACCTCCTAGTTTGACAAAGACAAAGGCACGATTCCTAAAGTTAAAAGCTGTAAACTATTGCATTATTGATAAATGTCTTTATTGGAAAAATGCAAGTGGTGTATTGCTTAAATGTTTGCCTGAGTTTGATGTAGAGAAGGTTAAGCACGGGTTCCATGAGGGAGAGTGTGGAGGTCATTTGTACTGGAAGACAATAGCCAAAAAAAATTTGAGGGCTGGTTTCTATCGGCCTACTCTTTTTCCCGATAGTCACAAGATGATCATTGCCTATCATAAATGTCAAATTTTTGAAGGCAAAAGAAAACTGCTACCCCTGCCTCTACATCCAATCATTGTTGAAGCCCCTTTTCAACAGTGGGGACTTGACTTCATAGGTGAAATCCACCCACCATCTTCCGCCCAGCATAGATGGATTCTTACTGCCACAGACTACTTCACTAAATGGATAGAAGCCATTCCTTGTAGGCAAGCCAATGACTCTGTTATTATAAAATTCATTGAGACTAACATTCTCTCCAGATTTGGCTTTCCTACCAAGATCATCACGGATAATGCAGCAGCATTTGGATCGAAGAAGATGGTTGAATTCTGTCACAGATATCAGATAACATTGGGGCATTCCATAGCCTATTACCCTCAAGGTAATGCACTTGCAGAATCTTCAAACAAGAGTTTAGTGAACATAATCAAGAAACTGTTGAGGGACAACAAAAATTCTTGGCACACAAAGCTGGTCCATGCACTTTGGGCTGACAGATTGACTTTGAAGAAATCTATTGGTATGTCACCTTTCCAGCTTGTGTATGGTACTGATGAAATTTTCCAAATAGCCTTGGTGTACCAGTGATGAAGTTGATCCAAGAGTTGCAGACTGAAGAAAATTACATGATCAGAAGAATAAATCAGACCATACATCTTCAACAAACCAGGGAGGAGGTATATAACAAAGCATTGGAGAAACAGGACATCATTAAAAAGCTCTTTGACAAAAGAACAAAGGAAAGCAATTTCAAGATTGGAGACAAAGTTTTAAAGTGGGACTCGAGGAGGGAAGACAAGGGAAAGCACAGAAAATTTGACAATCTATGGCTTGGCCCTTACTCTATTCATTCAACTGCTGGTAATAATGCATTTTTCTTACAGGAGTTGAATGGAGCAGAATTGTTTGGTGGTCCTGTCAATAGCAGGATGCTCAAGAATTACTTCTCTTGACCCATATTATGTTTTGAAGCCTTTTTATTTTTTTTTATTATAAATGTTTCATCCACCATTGCATTCCAAGTTATGAAAAATAAAAAATACAAAAACATAGAAAAGAGAAAGAGGGCAGATTTTGAAAACAAGAAAGGCACAACCCCATGCCAAAAAAGAGAAACAAATCTGAAAGTGTACAAGCTCAAATGCCACTCCTAAAAACACACTTCTAGTTAATCAAACTGTTTAATCTTGACTAATTAGCTTTAAATTTTTCTGCTAATAGGATAGTGAATTTGATTTGCCAAATTGTCTAATCTTAGCTTATCAGTAGATAGTTTAGGATAGAAATCAAAGGTTATAACAAGATAAAAACTAAACCTAAGTTTCCAAAAGGAAAGATGACTCAAATATTTTTTATTTCTTGAGTCAAAACAGATGTAAAACTGGTTCTAATCAGCTCAAAATCTGAACCAGGTGATGAAGAAAACAGCTCACACAAGAGTAAAAACGGAGCTGTAAAAAAGAGAAGGAAGTGCTGTGAATTTTCAGATCTTAAGCCTTCCATTTTTTATTTAATTTTCTGCAAAATAATATCTATGTGTAGCTTGTATTTCATGCCATATATTAGCATCAAGATAGACTGTTCAATCCTAACTTGAATGCTTTTAAATTTCTGTTGTAGAATTTAGAGAATAAAATCTGTTGGACAATTTAATCCCAACAGACAATAGATTAGGTAGAGAATCATATGGGCTCAACTGTTTAATCTGAGTCCATGGAGAAATAAGGAGTAGAAATAGATTAGATTTCTTGTTTGCAAAAGAATAAAATGTTGTAAAAGAGTTTGCCAATCCAAGTTCACTCTAATGAAGAAAAAATGTTAGATCAGTAGGATTGGGTAGGTAGAAAGTTGTATTGATGAAGTCCATTATTTTCCATGACTGCTATTATGTTTTCAGAGCAAAGCTAGATCATCCAGCAAAGGAAGGACAACATAATGGATGAGGCACTGGTCAGCCTCCCAGAGAATCCAAGTCTGAAGTTCTTGATGCCTTCAAGAAGGCACCATCCCCAAGTGGAGCCACTGTTAGCCACCTGTAAAATTTGATTATACCAAAAGGTGGCTAAATCTGTTTTAAGCCTTCAAGAAACAATTTTTATTGCTAAAAATTGTTGGCTCTTGAAGACTCTGAAAGGCCTCATGCCTCTGTCCAAATCTTCACTGTTGTTTACATCTTGAAAACTCTGAAATCCTGCTGATTCCCAAAACAGAGTATTGCTGCAAGCACCATTTTCCCCTTCCCTCTCTTCCAAAACTAACCTCATATTTATTCCTCCATTCCCCATGAAAATCCCTCATTTCCATGTTTTTCTCCCTTTTCCCTTTCATCCAAATCCCTGTGACAATGCATAAGACTCCTTCTTTGCCTTATCGAAACCCCTAAATTCCTTCAAAAACCATTGAAAATCCATAAAAACACATATTTTATGTATTATAGACTTAAGCCCCCTTGGGCTAAGTCTAAAAACCCTTTCCCCCCATACACCCTGGTGCCAGAACCAAGTGCTAGCCTTCCAAGCACTTATCGCTTTCCCCCATTGCGATTAGCCCCTTCTCTGTAAACCCCAGTCACACAGCCTTCCATATAACCTGTGGCCCTGCAGATGGGTGCCAACCATATCAAAAATTAATATTTCACCCCCCCGCACTATAAACCTTCAGTATATATACATTTTTCGATTTTTAATATGTTCTAAGGTTTTCCGCCGGGGCAACTTTCATTATGCTTAATATCTTGCAAAATAGAAACAAATGGATTACTGCCATGTAGTAATATCTCTGGAAGAGTATATAAAAGCATATTTTCAAGATATTTACACCATGCAGAGGTAAAAAACCATGGCATATATGTTTTGAACAAATCCCATTTTGACAAAATACTATCTAAAGTCACCCTTCACCGTCGATCTGACCTGCAGATCGACGGTGCGCAATCTATCACAGTTGGTGGTCCCCGCCATCCAATCACCGCTGCAAAACCACGCGGTATTCATCGCATCTCTTTTATGAGCTGGGCAATTTTTTCCATTTTGCAGCAATTCCATACGCTGGCCGACACGTGTCCTGGGCACTGTTCACAAAAACGCCGCTCATCACGCATTAACGTTTGGATGTGGACCCAGAGCGATATTGATGTCTGCTGTCCAATCTGAGCCCGCTCATCCGACGGTGATCGCTCACCGAAGAAGCCCGACAATTAACCAGGGTTCCGCGCAGTTATTAACTCATCTCCGCCGTCGATCTAATCTACAGATCGACGTCCCATACTCCATCGCTTGGTCCCCTCGTCCACAGCATTGCCGGTGGTCACCGCACCACATCAGCATCCACGTGGCACTTTTTGGGGCAAATCTTCATGTTTTCCCGCCCAGTCATTAGATCCAAGTGTGTTTTATGAAGGTTTTTGACATATGACCTCCATCGTTGATCCTGTGGGCCGGTCTCATCCGACGGCCCACGATCATCCCGAACCCCACACGCCATTTTTAACCATATTTCTCCAAAACAAAGGTTTTAAAACTTTGTCTCTGTTTTATTTTATTTTTCCGAAAATTTTGACCACTTCACGTCATTTATTTACCTTCGCTCCTGATCGTCGATCTCTGCGCGATCGACGACTCCAATTTAAATTCTCCCCCACCTTCCTTTGACTCCATTTGATCAATATCAACCGTTGGATGATGCCATCCAATGGCCATGCTCCTCCCACGTGCCTTCCAAATGCAGCAAACCTATACATGCAGGATTTTATAATAGTTGTTTGTATTTTTGCAGGGTTTAAATGATTTTCTCTGCTATGCTGAATAAATTTCGAAGGTTGAGGGTGACAATCCTCCCACCTTTGATTTACCACAGAGAATCATTCACAGGTTTCAAATTCACGTTTCATCAGTGTTTTATCAAAGCACTTATGTTGTATCGCCCCTGCACAGCCCTGTACATCAGCAAAACACAATGAATCAGGCATAGTCAGAGAATATCAGTGTTGAAGACTAAAATATACCAGAACAGAAGACTGAAGACAAATCTGGACGGATTACGACTAAGATAGGTTATCAAAAGCCTAATCCTCGGATTAAAACACAGTTTGAAGAAAATCTTAAGTGTTTTATCAACAGGGAAGCCTCCACCACCACATTTGAGGCAAATCAATTCCTCCCAGCTACCATACTACCACCTGCGCCTCAAAGTATTCAAATACAGGTCGAATTTATTAATCAGGACCAGATATCTGCCTCACAACGCAGCCAGAGGGTAAAGTCTGCAAACAAACTTAATGACAAATTATCAGCAAAGTTACTTTGACATTACACAGAGCCTCAAAGGTCAAAAGGAGCTCCCACCGAGCTTTTATCTTTATGTAAATCATTTAATACAGAGGACACCTATGTAAAGTTTCTTTATTGAGCCCCCCAAAGGCCAAGAAGACATTTAAGTCTGTATTAATTAGTTTTTGAGATATTTTATCAGATCTCACCTCCTCATTCTTCTATATATACTACTGCAGAAGATGAGAGAGGGGTTGGTTGAGTTAGTTGCTAAAACATTGAATTGTAATTGAGCTTGGGATTTCTTCCTATAGATAGTGTTCATTGGCTCTTGGAGCTCTGCTTGTAACAGATAAGTTAGGTTGTGAAAGAAAGATGAACTAAAACATTGGACTTGAAGATTGTAACTGGTTTGGAGCATAAATACAAGCTAATTTATGGGATCCTGGTTTATGTCGACGGTGATGTTATTTCTTGTTGTGAATTGTTGTTTTATTTCTCTGTTCATTGTGTTTCATCTTCTCTCACAAAGAATAGCATGCATAGAGTTAGGACCTACTGTATATCAGTACCCTTCTCTGATTGAAAATCTTTATTTAAATGTTTTCTTCCAAACTGTGTTATTTAGGAATGATTTAATTCAGTTTAAGCATAGGAATGTTGGTGTTCCCTCGTCTTATTATCTTAGCTGAATGTTATTCTTAAATGTTATTTTCAGTATATGTTAAGTGAAGGTGAACTAAGGAAGATATGGTGAGCCCTGGTCCCAGTTTTATCTCCACAACTGTCTGAATGTTTCCCTTAGGATGTGTTAAAAGCTAGCTAGTTTAGAAGTACTTACCAGATCTTAGGCCATTCTGTGTTATCTTTGTGATTGTCTTGAAAGTGACCAAGTAAAGCAGAGCTAGGAAAGGATTTGTGGTGAGCCCAGCTCGCTAGTTTCTACTCCAACAGTTTCCTTCAAGTTTTCCTTTGTTTTTATATGTTTTCTATTGGAAGTGTATCAAAGTCTAGCTAGTTTAGAAGTACTTACCAGATCCTAGTTTTCTTTCATGTCTTTCTCAAGTGCTTGGTCAAAGGCTGGCTAGTTTCAAAGTACTTACCAGATCCTAGGCTGCTTTTTGTTCTTCATCTGTTTAATTCCCCTTCTTGATGTATCATTTCATTCCATAAATAAAACTTTAAAAAGATCCTTAGGCATAGATGATTTGCCCCATAGACCACTCTTGAACCTGATTGTTTCAATTAAACCCTATTATGACTCCATAGCCCAATGGACTAAAAACCTGCAATTATCTATCTTTCTGGCCAAAACTTGTTCGATTTGCTTGCAACTTCTCACCTTTGAAACTCTTTGCATTTAGGACTTTCCACCTCAAACAGTAATCATGCTCAACCATCCAAAAAACAAACAAAACCCTTGGCCTTAATAACTAGCCTAATATCATTACCCCGAACTTCAAAGACAAATCCATCTTTGCACTTATTGGAGAGATCCCTCTCCGGATTCAGGAGGGCTAGATCCTAGAATCCCAAAGTGGTTGAAATAATGTTGTTTCTGTTATTGGACTTTTCCAATCTTGCTAATTACAGATTCCCAACACATCCTTTGATGTGCTCTCAATAGCTCCTGTATTCTTTACTTTTAGTGTTGAGTATTGCCTCTCTCCTTCTAGGATGTACCATTTCTTAGCCATGACTTTTATATTTCACTTGTATTTCATTTTCTTTTATCACTTTAGGAGTTTCCTTGGCACTCACACATCATTATCAACTTGGGACCTCCCTGAAAGGGGCAGCCTATCAGTATCTATGATACAGTATTTGGCCTTAGACGAGCCTGATTGCATGCTTGACATGGGTTTTGAACCCCAAATTCATAAAATTGTCCAAGACCATGCTCTTCAGTGCTACTTTTCTGAAGGAGATATAGGTAATGTTGAGAATTATTATCCAGTGGTTTGATGAAATCAATTAAACTGGTGTTTTGATTTGTCATGCATATATAGTATATACTATTTCGACATATGGTAATCCACCATTTGTTGTGATAGATATTGAGATATTATAGAGTATGCCCTGGTATTCCAACTCAATCTGTTTTCACTTTGTTAGATCCCCCTTCATCAATCCTATGGTTGAATCATCTATTTTATTTATCCTCATATGTGATAAAAAATCTTACTGGATTCATCTGGGAATTTCTGAAACATCACAATCTATTTTCCTGCAGATGTTGGTTGTGGATTTTCTTTCAAATTACATATTTTTGGTAGTTGGAAGGGTTGGTTCTAGCACAGATCTGATTATACAAAGAGTACAGTTTGTTCCTGATGCTGATAAACGTAGCCATTTAATGGATCTTATTCATGCTCAGAAAGCTAAAGGTACTCATGGAAAGGTGAGTGTGGTGAAAATTGTAGCAATTACAGTAATAAAGAGCTTCACTTACATGATTACATCTGCCTTGTTGAAAGTCAGAGCTTGAATTTTAAATTTATTGAAGTTTGAATTTTTTTTCTGTGGGAGCAGTTTAGTCTAAAGAAATACTTACTTTAAATTTAAATTCCCTGCATGTAATAATTGTTACATGCTAGTGTAATTATAGCTGAAGTACTATATATAAGCACTGCAGCAATCTTTGACCTTAGTCTTTGTGGAGACGAAGAGGGGAGCTGATGCATTGGAATATTGGCTATCGTCAAATGGGTTTCCTGCAACAAGTATTCATGGAGATAAATCTCAACAGGTAGGATGATATTTCATAATTTATGTTTTCAAATTTTGTGATTCACACTATATTTAGGAGTTATTCTCATGTTATTTTGAATTCAGCTGTGTTATAAATTTTGTTTTATTTTCCTGTTCTCCATGAGGTGGCCATGGTCTGGTAGATTTGGCTTCATGTATAATCTAATTATAATTTTTTTCTTCACTTGTAGTGTCTGTAAATTATTACTCAACTATTTCTAGAATTGGTGTGATTCTTCTGAGGTTTTGAATCTTGGGCACTTTTTCTTGTCCCAATAAATATTTTCCTCCTATCAATACATAATCTCTAGGCATCCTTTGCTTGTTTTGAAATATTCATCATGAATAGTTATACTTTTTGTTTTGTTTTGTTTTCTGGTTAACGTATTTGAGGGAAATCCTATGGGAATTTCCCATCATTTTGAAGATGGTACCCGGGGTAAACCCCAGAAATTTCAAAGTAGAATTCCAGATCAAAGACATTACAATAATACTCTTTATTCGCTCAATCTGTCACTTATAGAAATAGAAATAGAAATAGACCCTAGATGGGTAGGATAACAATCCATCCCACAACTGCTTGTGCTAGACCCAATTGATGGTTACACTTGCCACATGTTTGATGAATTTGTTTACTAAGCTAATCAATACCAAAACCGATATCATTGTAGGGATGAAAAAAACTTACTTGACGTGTACTTTTCTCATTACTTTGTTAAGTTTCTATGTATCTTAAAATTAAAAATATCTATGGAAAAATAGAAGCCTCAAATCTAGCAAAGATTGCATGGCAGGATTCTTGTGATTGCAAACCAGAAAAAGTTGAATAGGTAGACCGTGTTGCCTTATTCATAATAAGATGGATTTTTCTTATTGATGTTGTTTTTAGAAACACACCTTGAGATCTATGGCTGAACCATATAACACAGATTTCCTTCGATTCAGGTTTCAGGTCTGAGGGGTAACTCTTCCACCAAAATCACCTATCACCAGGGTCTTGTACCCAGCCTCATCTGTTTTTTATATGTGCCATTCAGGTGGAAGAGACCTAGCAAGGTTGGAAATGGCAATATTTCACAAACAAATCTCTACAATTGTTTTTGTTTATTAGAAGAATTCAGTTAGTTGTCTTGTTTATTAGAAGAATTCAGTTAGTTAACTGTGTTTCCAAGGTGACACTTGTTTGGATTATGTAGAAGTATAACATGAACAGTATCCTTGGTAGTCTTGTTTATTAGAAGAATTTAGTGATATTTAGTAGTAGGATTCATTTAACAACAGTCTTCTCATTGTCTTTCCTTATTGAGTAAACGTTGAAGCATATACTGACAGAAAGAAGTATGATGGGAAAATTTGGTGGAAATAATTTTTTTTTAAATATTTTTTGTTGTTGTCGGTATTCTGACAGCTAGTTTTTTTAAAAAATAATTTTTTTCCGTCGCTATAGCGAAACTTAGTTTTTTTTTTTTCTCTTGGCGTCGACACTACGATGTTTCGAAAATTATTTTTTTCCGTCGCTATAGAAACACTTAGTTTTTAAAAATTACTTGTCGTCAGTAATGCGACGTTTTGAAAAATATTTCTTTTCTGTCGCTATAGCGACACTTACTTTCTTTTTTTTAATTTCCTGTTGTCAATAATGCGACGTCTCGACCCGTCACTATAGCGACATGTGGTTATTTTTTAAAAATTTATTTTTGTCGGATGAGCGACGGTTATGGAACGTCAGTAGAGAGACAATTTGAAACATCGGTAGAGCGACAGTTATAGAACGTCGGTAGAGCGATGCTTTTGCTAACGTCGCAATAGCGACGGTCTAGCTAACGTCGGAAGAGCAACGACCGTCGAGAAATGTCAAAAAATGTGTCTCTCTTCCGACACATTATTGAAGTGTCGGAATTGCGACTCTAAGGCAAACCACGTTTTTCCCCACCTCAAATTGTCGCTCTTGGGATGCCTATGTGTCGCAAGAGAGACATTTTGGCCGTCGCAAATTGATCCAAATGTGCTAGTGCTGCCATACCACATCATCATTGTACCAAATGTAATGGCAATACTCTCTCAAGAGAAGCCACCTTAATAAGGCATCTTGATGCCCAATCACATCCTCATCATACCATGTACAATGACCATAATCCCTCAATAGAATCCAATGATGTAAGGCCTCCTGTTGCCATCCTCCAACAATATCATGTAATGTATGGGAATAATTCAGTCCATACTCTCCCAATCGTAACCATAGCAACAAGGATTCTTGCTGCCTCCTTACATCATCATGATGCAAGTCATGGAGCAACAATATGGACATGTGAAATGTCTCATCAACATAATACAAACAAGCTCCCTTATGCCACATCATGTGACAGTTATACTTTCTCCCAAACCCAAGTACATACATGAACATGAGATACATCCCAAATAAAAATACATGTAAAGACATGAGACATATCCCAAACAAGAGTAAATACAAGGACATAAGATATATCATGTGATGTAAAAACTCTCTCATCAACAACCAAAATAACCATGTCTTTTTCTTCTGCATTATTCCAGTGATGTGTAAGGCATGTATCAGAAAAATATGATCCATTAGGTGGTAACCATACTCACCCAAGAGCAACCAGTGCAACTATGCTTCTTGCTAGCCTATCTCATAGATCTACAAGTGGTTTGGAAACCCCTTGCTCCACATCATCAAATATTCATCCCAATGTGGATGATGTATCTCATTCTACAAAAACTTGGTATCCTCCCATTGTAGGACACCAACCTCCTAAAACTGTTGAAGAAATTTTCACTCCATAATATGTCGAAGTGCACCTCCAATGAGATCTCTCCATGAGATCATCTTCTCATCAATGGCCCTCCAAAACCAATGAGGTTCTGGATCTGCTGCATGTAGAAGTTTCTCTTTGAGATATGAGATGCTCATTGAGAAAGTGTCATCTAGAAAGGAGAAAATATTCCTCATCTCAAGATATCTACCATCTATCATCTTTTTCTCCATTTCTTCATGAATGAAGCTTCCATTTGATTTATCCCATAAGGAATGGGTCCTCTTCCTCTCACTGCTGCTCATTAACAGTGTTGTAGATCTACAAAGTGATGCATGTGATTTCTCAAAGAAAGGCACAATGCTCAACTCATAGCCAACCATTGTACATAGGATCATACTCATCCCATTTTCTGAAATTCCACATTTCAACTCAAAGGGTTGAATGTAGTTCCTCAATTACAAACTAGGATGGTTCTTCCTTCCTTCCTTGATTAGATCAAGGGTCCTCTGTGCAGTGATATGATGCTACTCCAAATCAGCATGTTTTTCTAACCCTTTTTCATGCAATAGCCCTGATGGCATATCCCCATAAGTTTCAATAAGAGGTACTGAAACAATATGAGATGAAAGTGCATGCATACCTTGGATCAACTGATGTGTGGGAACCTCTTGTAATACCACAAGAGTTCTTCCAACCAGAACAATAGTCCCTCCAACTGTTGGTAAGAGATATGGTGATCTAAATCTTGGGGGGAGGCCCCCAAGATCTAAAAATTTGAAATGGATCTCACAATATCTGCAAAATTAGAATGCCAGAAAAAAAAAAAAGAGAACACAAAAAAAATAAAACTACAAAGAAACGTGTTTTATTAAAACAGAGAATAGTTGTAGAAGCTACATTGTGGTGGACAATCTATCCTTTTACAAAGTGAGGCTTGTTATTTATAGCCTTTTTTTGAGTTACAATACCATGGGTAGATACCATAGGTGGATACCATGGGTCAATACCATGGGTAGATACCACTTACAATTCCATGGGTAAATTCCATGTGTGGATGACTACCATGGGTGGATACATACCATGGGTGAATGAATATCAAGGATAGATGTCAATTACAATACCATAGGCAAATAAATACCATGGATCTATGCCATTTACAATAACATGGGTAAATTCCATGGGTGGATGGATAACATGGGTGGATGAACACTATGGGCGGATGCCATTTTCCATTTAGATCATTCTTCCCTCCTTAAGAAGCAATGGTCCCCATTGCATGATATCGGTGGACACCCACCTATTCCATTTGGACCCGCACCATCAACTCTTGCATCTTTTCACTTTAAGCACAACTTACTATTTTTAGCAGGTTTTCGGGTCCTGCACCCCCGAAGCCATTTTGTGGCGTTAATGATCCAAGTGGACATTGGTGGCCACCCACCTATTCCATTTGAACCCCCACCATCAGTTCTTTCAGTTTTTAAGATGCAACACAACTTACTATTTTTAGCAGTTTTTCGGGTCCTGAACTTCCGGAGTCGTTTTGAGGCCCTAAACGACGTGTTTTGGGAAAACAGGGAGCAACATGGGGCCATGGACCAATGTTGCTCACATCGAAAGTTGTACTCCTTGGATAGATCTTTCAAATGAGGTATGATACGCGTCAAACGGAGATCGTATGCCAAAGTTACGTCCCCAGGAAGTTGAAACACCAATTTACCCAAACGGAGCCCATAGTTTTGGCGCTTCATCTCCTAGGGTTAGGTTTTTGGACGTTTAGAGTTCTCCATTGTTTCTCAATAATAAATAGGCCCTCAAGCCTCATTTTAACATAGTTCAGAGGTCTATAGCCGCCACATCTCTTCTCATCGATTCGCTACTAGCACCCTAGCTATTTTATTTCCATTATGTCTGTAAGAATATTTATGTTATTTGATATTAATGAAATGAAGCATTATTTTCACTGCATCTCTATGTTTATGGTTATTTCTGTATTCTGTTGTGTTCCTGCATAAATCTGAATCAGTGGTATCACAGTGGTCTGCTCTTTGTTTGTTTTTCTTTGCATGTCCCCAACGCGGTCAGGGTATAAGGAGTTAGGGCTTGATCTGGTTGAACCCTTGCAAGATCAGCCTCACAAACCCCGACGACCTCCCATGGCGCAAGAAAATAAATACAAGAGAGTAGGAGATCCTATAAAAATATTTCTTGAGGAGACCCTCGCGAAACAAAGGAACGCGATGATGGATAACTTTGCTCGGATCCTTCAACGACTTCCCACCTATGGCGCATCTGCATCCAACAACCACTCTAGAGGCGCCACTCCCTTCAAGGTACAGGTAAACTTTTACATTCCTGTATTTGAAGGCCAAATAGATGCAGACGTCGTAGATAGATGGTTGAATTTTCTGGAAGGGTATTTCTCGTTCCATGATTTCTCTAACTGAGAAAAGATTATTTTTTCACTCCTCAAAGCCGCCCCCCATGTCAAAGACTAGTGGGAAAACTACTGTGAGCAAGAGGGCGAAGGGGAATCCTCTTTGTTCTCATGCACACCCACATGGAATTCGTTCCAAGATGGCATCAAGGAACAATATTACCCCGTGGGGAGTTATGAGGACAAATACATCCAATGGACCACGTTGCGGCAACAAAGTGATCAAGATGTACACGAACTGACGAATCTGTTCCATACCCTGCACACAAAGTTGGGTCTTAAAGATTCAGAGAAACATTTGGTGCTCAAGTACCATGGTTGTCTGCACAAACACATCCAGGAGAAAATGGATTTCATTGACATTACATCTCTTGGCACGACATATCACTATGCTGCCAAGATCGAGCAGAAATTTAAGCAGAAGAAGCGAGACTTTGGATCTGCGAATCCGAAAGGTGCCCCAGAACCCAAGAACAAGGGGCAAGGCCAAAGCGGTGCGACTCAGAACAACACCACACATCCAAAGAAGGACACAGGGAAGTGGTGTGAATTTCATAATAACCCCACTCACATCACAAACAAGTGTCGGGCCAAATAGTCATTGGTGGCTGAACTAAAGGCACCCAAATCAGATGCATTTTCTAATCCTGAGTCAGAACCACACAAAGGCAATGACAAAGGGAAG
This sequence comes from Pinus albicaulis, assembly GCA_034641835.2. Taxonomy (NCBI): domain Eukaryota; kingdom Viridiplantae; phylum Streptophyta; class Pinopsida; order Pinales; family Pinaceae; genus Pinus; species Pinus albicaulis. The sequence continues at coordinate 1,074,806,544 of CM076574.1, forward strand.
TAGAACATTGATGCAGATCCCAGTGCCATTGTTACCACCACCAAGATTCAAAGGGAGGATCAAGAGGATCCAGAGGAGGGGGAGCGCCTCTTCCATTTGCAGATGTGGGTGAAGGGTTCTTCGCTGCAATTTCTTGTCAATAACGGAAGCCAAAAGAACCTCATTTTAGCATAGGTCGTGAAGCGGCTCAGCCTACCAACTATATCACACCTGCAGCCGTATACTATCGAGTGGCTTCACCCAGGGAGAGATCTCTGCAACTGCCAATAGTGTCGCCTTCCGTACAATATCAAGCCATTCAAGGATGAGGTATTATGTGATGTTGCTCCTCTTGATGTAGCTGATGTATTATTGGGCCAACCATACTTGTGGAGGTGACATGTTGTGTATTAGTCTAGGCCTCGTGCTATTGTTATTACTTTGGAAAATAACTTGTACAGGATACCAGAGGTAGTACCGCCTCTTGTCATCTCTTTGATTAATGCAAAACAACACAGTAAGATTGTTTCCCAAACCAGGAAATTTATTTTCCTTACAACTCACTCACAGGGAAAGAAGAATATTGTGGACACAACCTTGAAACGGGGCTCTCCTGCACAGCTGCAGTAGATGGACAAAGTCATGGAAAAATACGAGGAAATTTTCTCCTCACTCACAGAGGTTCCTCTACACTGTCAGGACAAGCACTCCATTGATCTGACCCTTGACGCACTGTTGCATGATGTTTCTATACCTTATGAAAATACATAGACAAAATCCACACATGTACTGTCTGAGGCTGATAAAGAAACCAAATTTACTAATTGTATCCAGCATATCTGCTCGCGGGTCCATGACATCTTCGACAATAGAACGTGCCTCATCTCATGGAGGATCTCAACGCAATGGGGACCATTGCTTCTTAAGGAGGGAGGAATGATACAGGTGGATATTGGTGGCCACCCACCTATTCCATTTGGACCCGCACCATCAATTCTTGCAGCTTTTCACTTTAAGCACAACTTACTATTTTTAGTAGGTGTTCGGGTCCTGCACCCCCGGAGCTGTTTTGGGGCCTTAATGATCCAGGTGGACATTGGTGGCCACCCACCTATTCCATTTGAACCCCCACCATCAGTTCTTTCAGTTTTTAAGTTGCAGCACAACTTAGTATTTTTAGCAATTTTTCAGGTCCTGAACTTCCGGAGCCATTTTGAGGCCCTAAACGACGTTTTTTGGGAAAAAGGAAATCGTACGCCAAAGTTACGTCCCCGAGAAGTTGAAACACCAATTTACCCAAACGGAGCCCATAGTTTTGGCGCTTCATCTCCTAGGGTTATTTTTTTGGATGTTTAGAGTTTTCCATTGTTTCTCAATAATAAATAGGCCCTCGAGCCTCATTGTAACACAGTTCAAAGGTCTGTAGCCACCACAACTCTTCTTAGAGATTCACTACCAGCACCCTAGCTATTTTATTTCCATTATGTCTATAAGCATATTTCTGTTATTTGATATTAATGAAATGAAGTATTATTTCCGCTGCATCTCTATGTTTATGGTTATTTATGTATTCTGTTGTGTTCCTGCATAAATCCAGATCAATGGTATCAAAGTGGTCTGTTGATCAGGAGATCATGTCCTAAGTGAAAAAAATGCTCAAAATTGGAACTGCTCGGAATTTGTTGAAACTGGAACGACAGGATAGATCTCGTCAATACGATCCTGTAGCCGTGAACGACACTCAAATCCGACACTGTATGTGAAAGTTATTCAAGTTTGAAAATTCACAATTTCATGCAAAAGACCAATTTGACCATGGTTGACTTTGATTAAAAAAAAATATTAAAAAATGAATATTCCACAGAATATTTCAGGAATATTTTGTGGAATATTCCATGGAATATTCCTTCAGCAGCGAATCAGGTCTCGACACTTGGCATTCGCAGATTGGAGGATTTATTTGTTTGTGTTTTATGGGCCAATCAGTTTCTGCCATGTGGCAGGCCCAGAGGCCGCCACATGGCCACAGGACAAGAAGAGTTTATAGTGGAAAAATATGTTGGAGTTGGCAGGATTCGACCCTGGGTCAAGTGGCCGCCAACCCACAGGCCCGACCGGCCCACCCACAAGTTGATTCTTAACAACCTATGGTCTTATTGCATATTTTAAGTTTATTTAAGTTATGGTTTGGGCAGAAAGGGGGCCAACCCCCTATTCATAGAACAGCAGGAACAGAACCATAGATCTTATCCTCTAGCAGTTAACACAAACCCCGACCTTTACGGCATTGGGAGCATTCACATTTTTATCGCAGCGGAGTCTTTGCAATGAGTTAAGGCCATGGTTTGAAAACTGTTGGGCCAACGGTTTAAACCGACGGGTTCGGACAGTCCATGTGACCGCCGACCCTTTAACATTTATTGCCACCCAAAACTGCACGGATAAATTGGAGTGGAGTCCGCCATTTTAGGCGCTTATGCCAGATGTAGCGGAGCTAACTACAGTTACTCCAAGTTTGGTGGAGTTTCCTTAGGCCAACTTGGACAAAACTTCAGTTGGTCATAACTTTCACACTACTGAACCTTTTCGAGCGAAATATTTTTTGATTTAGGGTATTCTCAGCATTATGGAGCCATTTGAATAGGTTGTAGATCCATCAGAGGTGTATTTCAGCCATTTTTACTTCAGAGAAGCTTGGGGAGCCATCAGGGCCTTGAGGGAAACAGAGCTGCATTGGACTACACTTCATTGTTTTAGGTGAAATCAGAGTCATTCTTAGCTTCTTTTTATATTATGAATCCATTTTCACAGCTGGTTTGGTCTTTTTAGGCCTTTTTCTCACTATATTACCAATTTCAGCATCATAATATATCAAGGACATGCCCATTGGGAGCCTTGGACGCAACAGATGTAGCCCAAGATGGGTGACTTGCCTCATCATGTTGATGTGTGTTTATGGTGAAGTTATTCTGCTGTGTTATTCAGATTAAATTTGTTAAACGGGAAATTAAAACAACACTCCCTCACACCAAAGTTCATAAACAGTTAACAAAAACACTTTGTTTCACTTGCAAGACTATCCAAACACTTTGCACACTTAATTTAATGGAAATAAATACTTTTAACAACAAAAAAAATACTTGCATTTTCAGATCAGTTGGTATCGGAGCTTAGGTTTAGAGCCATAGAAGCTAGATTTTTTACTCAGCATTTGTTTTGTGCAAAGATTAAGTCATTTGTTTGCAATTTTTGATGATAACTAGGTTAAAACTCAAGAGAGGTGAAGGAAACTTGGTTAGTGCACAAACTAATCCACAACCAAGAAGGGTCATAGAACCACCTCCAAGAGCCCTAGAATCAGCTACAAGCATGTCTTCAAAAGAAGGAGAAGCTCCTGAAGAGATGGATCCCAAGGAAGAAGAACGGGTTTTACGAAAAGCTTTCTTGGATATGACTGAAATGGTAAGGATCCTCTATCAAGAAAGAAATGATAGGATTTCTCGAGAAGGGTCTAAAAACCAAAAAGGAGAGGATTCCTCAGGAGGAAAGAAGGGTAATGATCAGTCAAAGAAAGGGAATGGAGGAAATGGTGATCCACCATCTCCATCGTCATCCTCTTCCTCGACTTCGGTAAATCACTCACATAAGTTGAAAACCATCGGTAAAAATCCTTTTTTAAAGCTTGATGTAAAATTTGAATTTCCCATGTTTAACGGTGAATTCAATGCAAATAAATGAGACAATTGGATCAGACAATTGGAAGTCTATTTAAGGATTCAAAACCTTCATGATGACGACACCAAAATACAACTAGCCTCGCTAAGAATGGATGGAGCAGCATTGGTATGGTGGGAAGCCAAGACCAAGGATGAAATCAAGAAACATGGTAAGAATACTTTATCATGGACTGAATTTATTACTGCAATCAAGAAAGAATTTTATCCTCTTACTCATCTTCAAAAGGCTATAATGAATTGGCAAAACTTTAGATAGCTTAAGGGACAGAATGTGCAAGACTATACCCAGGAATTTAGGAGAAGAGCACTCTTATTAGGGGTAGACTTACAAAGTCAAGATACTTTGCTAAAGTATATAGGTGGTTTGCACAGTTACCTTAAACATACTATCCTTATGTTTAATCCTACTAGTCTAGACGAATTTTTTGTACAAGCTACGCATTTAGAGGCTAGAGGGAAAAACACTTTTGATGAGGGTAGAAACAAGCCTTTCAAAGGGAAGAACAAAGATAAAAATATTTAAGGGAAAAGGTAAAAAGAATGCATCTATCAAACAAGAGGGTGAAAAATTCATTTGTAAACATTTTTTAAGAGAGGGCCATGAAGATAAAAATTGTTGGAAATTACATCTTGAAAAAAGAAACCAGTTTAACAAAAACAAGGGAAAGAAGAAAACTGCAGCTACTACAACTACACCTCAAGATTTAGGTGATGATTCAGGGGATGAAAGAAAAATTGCAGCCATGGGTTTGAAAAGTATGAAGGGAAATGAAACTAAAACTAAAGCAAGCACTAGTACTTCAAACTGTCATGTACAAGCTCGTAATGAGGAAGAAAGAATTGAATTGTTCCATGTGAGGGTAGTCTCAAAACATACTAAAATTGACACACTGTTTGACAGTGGGTCACAATCAAATCTCATATCAGAAGACTTGGTCAATCAGCTAAAACTTAAGACAATTCCACATCCAAAGCCTTATCCACTTGGGTGGATATGCAAGGATGCAAACTTACAAGTCTCAAGAAAGTGCATATTGTGATTCGCCATAACTGCACACTTTATTGACACAGTTGAACTTGATGTGGTGCTGCTTGATATATCAGGAATTGTTTTGGGAAGTCCTTAATTATTTGACAGGAAAGTGATCTTCCATCACCATGAAAATAAATATCATCTCTTTAAATATGGAAAGGAGTTCATTGTCAAAGCACATCGCAAGAAGACAAATATAGCGATGGTAAATGCAGGACAGGTAAAAAGGCTAGTAAATTCTAGCAAGATTTTTGTACTTCTTATGGTTAAGCCCAAGGTTGATATGAATCATGAGTCATTTGAAAATTGTGATTCCAAGCTTAAATCAGATTTATATGATGTATTTGATGCACAGCATGAGATGTTTCAGGAACCGACAAGTTTACCTCCTAAAAGGGAGATTCAGCATGAGATCCATTTACATCAAGATTGTCCTCTTCCTAACATCGACATGTACCACATGTCTATCATGGAGAATGCTGAAATAAAGAGGCAAATTAAAGACTTGTTGGACAAAGGATTCATAAGACCAAGCACTTCACCATGTGGGTCACCGATAGTGTTGATTCCAAAGAAAGATGGAACTTGGCACATGTGTGTGGACTTCAAGGCATTGAACAAAATAACGGTAAAGAATCGTTACCCATTTCCAAGGATAGATGATTTGTTGGATCAGCTGAAAGATGCTAAATATTTCACTAATTTAGACTTACGTAGTGGTTATCATCAAGTTAGAATTGTAGAAAGTGACATTTGGAAGACAGCATTTAAAACCAAACAGGGACTCTTTGAGTGGCTTGTTATGTCGTTTGGTTTATGCAATGCACCTGCAACTTTCATGCGGGTAATGGATGATGTCTTACGTCCTTTTCTTGATGATTTCATTATTGTATACTTAGATTACATCTTAATTTTCAGCAAGACTAGAGAAGAGCATGTCATGCATGTTAAGAAAGTACTTGATGTTTTGAAGAAAAATCAGCTATTTCTTAAAATGTCAAAGTGTGAATTTGGAAACACTTCTTCGGTTTATTTGGGACACATAGTAGCAGGAGGCACTTTGAGAATTTATCCTTCCAAAGTAGAAGCCATTGTGAATTGACCTACTCCCAAATCCATTACAGAGGTAAGAATTTTTTTGGGTGCAACTCAGTATTGGAGGAAGTTTATTTCTAACTTCTCTGCCATAGCAGCTCCTATGCATGCAGTGACTAGTGTGAAGAGTTCTTTACAATGGGGAGGCAAGCAACATAAATCTTTTGAGTCTTTGAAAGAGAAGATAAGTTCAGCTCGAGTCCTTGCATTAGCAGACTTGAGACATCCATTTGAGATTCAGATAGATGCTAGTGATTACGCCATGGGTGCAGTTCTCTTACAGAATGGTAAGCTTGTTGCATTTAATTCTGAGACATTTAATGGTGCTGTTGTGAATTATCCTACATATGATAAAGAGGTGTATGCATTGGTACAAAGTGTCAAAAAATGGAAACACTATTTGATGAGCAAAGAAACAATTGTTCATACCGACCATCAGCCTTTACAGTACTTGCAATCGCAAAGTAAATTGCAGCAGTCACGACATTTCAGATGGATGGGCTTCCTACAACAATTTCACTTGGTAATAAGGTACAAGAAAGGTATTTACAACAAGGTTGCTAATATGCTTTCAAGGCCTATTATTAGTGCTAGTAATTTGCTTAAGAATGATTCTATTGTACATGAGAGCTACATAGAACAGTATGCATTAGATGTTGATTTTAAGGATGTGTATGCTAACTTGAGTGAAGGAAATCATGTTGAGGAGAATGATTATCATTTTCATAATAATTTTCTGTTTCATATGGGCAAGTTATGTATACCACAGGGGGAGAGACTAAGAATCATGAGAGAGGCTCATTCTTTTCTCATAGCTGGACATTTCGAGGTAAGCAAAATGGTGGCACATTTACAGAGGTATTGTTATTGGCCTCGTATGGTAGATAGTGTTTCACGTTTTATTAGAGGTTGTTCATTATGTGCTACAAGCAAGCCTAGAAATAGGAAGCTTGGTTTATATACGCCATTGCTGGTGCCTTCTAGACCATGGGAAAGTGTTTCTATGGATTTTTTTGGAGGGCTACCATTATCTAGAAAGAAGCATGATTATCTTTTTGTAGTAGTTGATTATTTCAGAAAAACGTGTATTCTTATGCCATGTAAGAAATCTATAACTACTAATTTATATTTTCAACATGTATGGGTTCATTATGGCTTGCCTACTTCTATTGTTAGTGACAGGGATTCCAGATTTGTGGGGAATTTTTGGTCCAATTTATGGAAGATGATGGACACCAAGTTGAAGAAGATTACTGTTTTCCATCTGCGAACAGATGGCCAAACAGAGGTAGTGAACAGAACCATTGTAAATATTTTGAGAGGTTATTGTAGCAAGCATCCCAAGCTTTGGGATGAGCATTTGCATTAAATTCAGCATGCTTACAACCGGGCCAAGCACTCTTCTACAAATACTTCACCTTTTGAAGCTTATTTTGGGTATTTGCCTAAGTCACCTTTAGATTTTATTCTTAAGAAGGATGTGGCCATTGATAGTCATAGTGACATTGACAAAGCTCACATGTTCATTGAAATAATTCAGCTCATACATCAGCAAGTTCAAGAACAGCTTGAAAAAAGTCAAGGAAAGTACAAGGAGAGGCATGATAAGCACATAATTGATCATAGGTTTCAAGAACGGGATGAGGTATGGTTGCATATTAGTAAGGAAAGAATGCAAGGAGAAGGTAAAAAGCTGAAGCCTATTCGTTATGGTCCATTCAAGATCCTAAAAAAATTTGGAAATAATGCTTTTCAATTAGATTTGCCTTCATACATGCAAATGTATTCCGTTGTGAATGTGGAAAATTTACGTTTGTATGAACCTCCTTTAATTGTTGATTATGAAAGTGACATTCAGCTGCCATCCATAGAATATTTCTCGCCAGAATTCTTGGATGAATTGAAAGAGGATGCTATCCTTGACAGAAGGACACACACTTCAAGGAGGAGAAATGTTGATTATGTTCGAGTTGGTCTTAAAGGCAGTAAACCGAGTAAGGCAAAGTGGATTGAGGTGGAAAAGGTGAGGTACCTGTACCCTCATCTTCATAACAAGTAATTGAAGGCTTTTGGGGTCCAAAAGCTTCCCAATGTGGAGGTGTGATTAGGAGATCATGTCCTAAGTGAAGAAAATGCTCAAAATTGGAACTGCTCAGAATTGGTTGAAACTAGAACGATAGGATAGGCCTCGTCGATACAATCCTGTAGCCGCGAATGACACTCAAATCCGACACTGTAAGTGAACGTTATTCAAGTTTGAAAATTCATAATTTCATGCAAAAGACCAGTTTGACCATGGTTGACTTTGATTTGAAAAAATATTGAAAAAAGAATATTCCATAGAATATTCTAGGAATATTCTATGGAATATTCCTTCAGCAGTGAATCAGGTCTCGACACTTGGAATTCGCAGATTGGAGGATTTATTTGTTTGTGTTTTATGGGCCAATCAGTTTCTGCCACGTGGTAGGCCCGGAGGCCGCCATGTGGCCACAGAACAAGAAGAGTTTACAGTGGAAAAATATATTGGAGCTGGCAGGATTCAACCCCGGGTCGGGTGGCCGCCAACCCACAGGCCCGACTGGCCCGCCCACAAGTTGATTCTTAACAACGTATGGTCTTATTGCATATTTGAAGTTTATTTAAGTTATGGTTTGGGCGGAAAGGGGGCCAACCCCCTATTCATAGAATCGCAGGCACGAAACCATAGATCTTATCCTCTAGAAGTTAACACAAACCCTGACCGTTATGGCATTGGGAGCGTTCACATGTTTATCACAGCGGAGTCTTTGCAATGAGTTAAGGACACAGTTTGAAAACCGTTGGGCCAACGGTTTAAACCGATGGCTTCAGACGGTCCATGTGACCGCCGACCCTTTAAAAATTATTGCCACCCAAAACCATGCAGATAAATTGGAGCGGAGTCTGCCTTTTTAGGCACTTATGCCAGATGTAGCAGAGCTAACTACAATTACTCCAAGTTTGCTGGAGTTTCCTTAGGCCAACTTGGACAAAACTTCAGTTGGTCATAACTTTCACACTACTGAACCTTTTGGAGATTTTTTTTTTTATTTCGGGTATTCTCAGCATTCTAGAGCCATTAGAATAGGCTGCAGATCCATCAGAGGTTTCTTTCAACCATTTTTACTTCAGAGAAGTTTGGGGAGCCATCAGGGCCTTGAGGGAAATGGAGCTGCATTGGACTACACTTCACTGTTTTAGGTGAAATCATAGTCATTCTTCGCTTCTTTTTATATTTTGAATCCATTTTCACAGCTGGTTTGGTCTGTTTAGGCCTTTTTCTCACTGTATTACCAATTTTAGCATCATAATATATCAAGGACATGCCCATTGGGAGCCTTGGACCCGACAGATGTAGCCCAGGAGGGGTGAACTGCCTCATCATGTTGCTGTGTGTTTATGGTGAAGTTATTCTGCTGTGTTATTTAGATTAAAGTTGTTAAATAGTAAATTAAAACAACACTCCCTCACACCAAAGTTCATAAACAGTTAACAAAAACACTTTGTTTCACTTGCAAGACTATCCAAACACTTTGCACACTTAATTTAATGGAAATGAATACTTTGAACAGCAAAACAAATACTTTCATTTTTAGATCATCTGCACTTTCTTTGTTTTTCTTTGCATGTCCCCAACATGGTCAGGGTATAAGGTGTTAGGGCTCGATCTGGTTGAACCCTTGCAAGATCAGCCTCACAAACCCTGACAACCTCCCATGGCGGAAAAAATGAAATACGAGGGAGCAGGAGATCCTGTCAAAATATTTCTCAAGGAGGCCCTCGAGAAACAAAGGAACACAATGATGGATAACTTTGCTCAAATCCTTTAACGAATACCCACCTACGGCGCATATGCATCCAACAGCCACTCTGGAGGCGCAACTCCCTTCAAGGTACAAGTAAAATTTAACATTCCTGTATTTGAAGGCCAAATAGATGCATAAGTCATAGATAGATGGTTGAATTTGCTAGAAGGGTATTTCTCGGTCCATGATTTCTCTGACCGAGAAAAGATTATTTTTGCACTCCTCAAAGCCGCCCCCCATGTCAAAGATTGGTGGGAAACCTACTGTGAACAAGAGGACGAAGGGGAACCCTCTCTATTCTCGGCTGCACCCACTTGGAATTCATTCCGAGACGACATCAAGGAACAATATTACCCCGTGGGGAGTTATGAGGACAAATACATCCAATGGACCACGTTGCGGAAACAAAGGGATCAAGATGTGCACGAACTGGAAAATCTGTTCCATACCCTACTCACAAAGTTGGGTATTAAAAATTCAGAGAGACATTTGGTGCTCAAGTACCGTGGTTGTCTGCACAAACACATGCAGGAGGAAATGGATTTCCTCGATATTACATCGCTTGGCACAGCATATCGCTATGCCGCCAAGATCGAGCATAAATTTAAGCAGAGGAAGCGAGACTTTAGATCTGCAAATCCGAAAGGTGCCCCCAAATCGAAGAAAAAGGGGCAAGGCCAAAGCGGTGCGACTCAAAAAAACACCACAAATCCAAAGGACACAGGGAAGTGGTGTAAATTTCATAACAGCCCCACTCACAGCACAAATGAGTGTCGGGCCAAACAGTCATTGGTGGCCGAACTAAAGGCACCCGAATCAGATGCATTTTCTGATCTTGAGTCAGAACCAGACAAAGGCAATGACAAAGGGAAGAATATCATTATTGTGGATCCTAGTGTCATTGTTTCCACCACCAAGATCCAGAGGGAGGATCCAGAGGAGGGGGAGCGCCTCTTCCATTCGCAGATGTGGGTGAAGGGTTCTCAACTACAATTTCTGGTCGATAACGGAAGCCAAAAGAACCTCATTTCAGTAGAGGTCGTGAAGCGGCTCGGCCTACCGACTACAACACACCCGCAGCCGTATACCATCGGGTGGCTCCACCCAAGGAGAGATCTCCGCATCTGCCAGCAGTCATTAGGGGAATTTTGAGGTCTAAAATGTGCCTCCTAAGGAAAATGTACAATCAAAATTCACTTTATGAGCATATAGGGAAAGAAGAATATTGTGGCCACAACCTTGAAACAAGGCTCCCCTACATGGCTGCAGCAAATGGACAAAGTCATGGAGGAATACGAGGAAATTTTCTCCTCACTCACAAAGGTTCCTCTACACTCTCAGGACAAGCACTCCATTGATCTGACCCCCGACACACCGCTGCCTGATGTTGCTATACCTCATGCGACTACACAGACATAATCCACACATGTACTATCTGAGGCTGATAAAGAAACCAAATTTACTAATTGCATCCAGCATGTCTGCCCACAGGTCCATGACATCTTCGACAATAGAACGTGCCTCATCTCATGGAGGATCTAAACGCAATGGGGACCATTGCTTCTTAAGGAGGGAGGAATGATCCAGGTGGATATCGGTGGCCACCCACCTATTCCATTTGGACCCGCACCATCAATTCTTGCAGCTTTTCACTTTAAGCACAACTTACTATTTTTAGCAAGTTTTCGGGTCCTGTATCCCTGGAGCCGTTTTGGGGCCTTAATGATCCAGGTGGACATTGGTGGCCACCCATCTATTCCATTTAAACACCCACCATCAGTTCTTTCAGTTTTTAACTTGCAGCACAACTTACTATTTTTAGCAGTTTTTTCAGGTCCTGAACTTCTGGAGCCGTTTTGAAGTCCTAAACGATGTTTTTTTTGGGAAAACCAAGAGCAAAATGAGGCCATGGATTGATGGTGCTCACGTCAAAAGTTGTACTCCTCGGATAGATATTTCTAACGAGGTATGATACACGTCAATGGAGATTGTATGCCAAAGTTACATCCCCAGGAAGTTGAAACACCAATTTACACAAACGGAACCCATAGTTTTGGCGCTTCATCTCCTAGGGTTAGGTTTTTGGACGTTTAGAGTTCTCCATTGTTTCTCAATAATAAATAGGCCCTCGAGCCTCATTGTAACACAATTAAGAGGTTTGTAGCCACCACATCTCTTCTCAGAGATTTGCTACCAACACCCTAACTATTTTATTTCCATTATGTCTATAAGCATATTTCTGTTATTTGATATTAATGAAATGAAGCATTATTTCCGTTGCATCTCTATGTTTATGGTTATTTCTATATTTTGTTGCATTCCTGCATAAATACGGATTAGTGGTATCATAGAGGTCTGATCTTTCTTTGTTTGTCTTTGCATGTCCCCAACATGGTCAGGGTATAAGGAGTTATGGCTCGATCTTCTTGAACCCTTGCAAGATCAGCCTCGCAAACCCTAACAACCTCCCATGGCACAAGAAAATAAATATGAAGGAGAAGGAGATCCTATCAAAATATTGCTCGAGGAGGCCCTCGAGAAACAAAGGAACACGATGATGGATAACTTTGCTGAGATCCTTCAACGACTTCCCACCTACGGCGCATCTGCATCCAACAGCCACTCTGGAGGCGCCACTCTCTTCAAGGTACAAGTAAAATTTTACATTCCTATATTTGAAGGCCAAATTGATGCAGACTTCATAGATAGATGGTTGAATTTGTTGGAAGGGTATTTCTCGGTCCATGATTTCTCTGACCGAGAAAAGATTATTTTTGCACTCCTCAAAGCCAACCCCATGTCAAAGACTGGTGGGAAACCTACTGTGAGCAAGAGGACGAAGGAGAACTCTCTCTGTTCTCGGCCACACCCACTTGGAATTCGTTGCGAGACAGCATCAAGGAACAATATTACCCCGTGGGGAATTATGAGGACAAATACATCCAATGGACCATGCTGCGGCAACAAAGGGATCAAGATGTGCACGAACTGATGAATTTGTTCCATACCCTGCGCACAAAGATGGGTATTAAAGATTCAGAGAGACATTTGGTGCTCGAGTACCGCGGTTGTCTGCACAAACACATCCAGGAGGAAATGGAGTTCCTCAACATTACATCGCTTGGAACGGCATATCGCTATGCCACCAAGATCTAGCATAAATTTAAGCAGAAGAAGCGAGAATTTGGATCTGCGAATCCGAAAGTTGCCCCCGAACCGAAGAACAAGTGGCAAGGCCAAAGCGGTGCAACTCGAAACAACACCACAAATACAAAGAAAGACACAGGGAAGTGGTGTGAATTTCATAACAGCCCCACTCACAGCACAAACGAGTGTCAAGCCAAACATTCATTGGTGGCCGAACTAAAGGCACCCAAATCAGATGCATTTTCTGATCCTGAGTCAAAACTAGACAAAGGCAATGACAAAGGGAAGCAGATCATTGATGCAGATCCTAGTTCCATTGTTGCCACCACCAAGATCCAGAGGGAGGATCCAGAGGATCCAAAGGAGGGGGAGCACCTCTTCCATTCGCAGATGTGGGTGAAGGGTTCTCCACTCCAATTTCTTGTCGATAGCGGAAGCCAAAAGAACCTCATTTCAACAGAGGTCGTGAAGCGTCTCGTCCTACCGACTATAGCACACCCGCAGCCGTATACCATCGGTTGGCTCCACCCAAGGAGAGATCTCTGCATCCACCAGTATTCATTAGGGGAATTTTGAGGTCTAAAATGGGCCTCCTAAGGAAAATGTACAATCAAAATTCACTTTATGAGAACCAATCACATTTTAAGGGATGACATCATCCCCAATGGTTGAGGTGGCATTGCTTGAGTTAAAAGTACTTACTTGTTACATTCTCAATGGTGGATAAAAACTCATGGTTAACCATGGTAGTGTTTTAAGTACTTTTAAAGTCATAATGTAAAGTACTAATAATAAAAAGTAAAGTGCTAATAATAAATGTCATTTCACACTTTTTGAATAAAATATTATTATTGTCAGATCATATTTTTTGAAAAAAACAATCCATATCCTTACATAATCTTTATGTCTTTACACATTTGTCAATAAATATTGTATTTGTATATTTTCATATATTTAAATAATATAAATTTTAATTAATAGTATATTATACAATTAAGAGTTTATGGATTTATATTTATAATTTATTTTAAGTTTTTTAAGTACAAAGGACAAATGCTTTAGTTGTTCAATGATAATGACATTTTCTTGAAAAACTCATTCTTATTTATAGTCACATCAATACAATTTTTTTCTTAATTTTTTTCTGGTACACTTTTTCAATTGAATTTAACCATAGTTACATGGATTGTGGTGCTAAAAGTAGAATGAAAATTCATAAATATTATTTTATTGGTTTAGCTATTATTTTATTATTTCCTTAAGAGACCCATTTTAGACCTCAAAATTCCCCTAATGGCCGCCTTCCGTAAAATATCAAGCTATTCACGGATGAGGTATTGTGTGATGTTGCTCCTCTTGATGTAGCTGATGTATTATTGGGCCAACCATACTTGTGGAGGTGACATGCTATGTATGAGTCTAGGCCTCATGTTGTTGTTATTACTATGGGAAATAACTTGTACAAGATACCAGAGGTAGTACCGCCTCTTGTCATCTTTTTGACTACTGCAAAACAATGCAGTAAGATTGTTTCCCAAACTAGGAAATTTATTTTCCTTACAACTCGCTCATAGGGAAAGAATAATATTATGGCCATAACCTTGAAACAGGGCTCCCCTGCACGACTGCAGCAGATGGACAAAGTCATGGAGGAATACGAGGAAATTTTCTCCTCACACAAAGAGGTTCCTCTACATTGTCAGGACAAGCACTCCATTGATCTAACCCCCGACGCATTGCTGCCTGATGTTTCTATACCTCATGTGACTACACAGACAAAATCCACACATGTACTGTCTAAGGCTGACAAGGAAACCAAATTTACTAATTACATCCAGCATGTCTGCCCATAGGTCCATGACATCTTCGACAACAGAACGTGCCTCGTCTCATGGAGGATCTCAACGCAATGGGGAACATTGCTTCTTAAGGAGGTATGAATGATCTAGGTGGATATCGATGGCCACCCACCTATTCCATTTGGACCCGCACCATCAATTCTTGCAGCTTTTCACTTTAAGCACAACTTACTATTTTTAGCAGGTTTTCGAGTCCTACACCCCCGGAGCCGTTTTGGGGCCTTAATGATCCAGGTGGACATTGGTGGCCACCCACCTATTCCATTTGAACCCCCACCATCAGTTCTTTCAGTTTTTAAGTTGCAGCATAACTTACTATTTTTAGCAGTTTTTCGGGTCCTGAACTTCCGGAGCCGTTTTGAGGCCATAAACGACATTTTTTTTGGGAAAACCAGGAGCAAAGCGGGGCCAATGATTGATGTTTGTCACACTGAAAGTTGTACTCGTCAGATAGATATTTCTAACAAGGTATGATATGCATCAAACAGAGATCGTATGCCAAAGTTACGTCCCCAGAAAGTTGAAACACCAACTTTCCCAAACGGAGCCCATAGTTTTGGTGCTTCATCTCCTAGGGTTAGGTTTTTGGATGTTTAGAGTTCTCCATTGTTTCTCAATAATTAAAAGGCCCTCGAGCCTCATTGTAACATAGTTCAGAGGACTGTAGCCGCCACATCTCTTCTCAGAGATTCGCTACCAACACCCTAGCTATTTTATTTCCATTATGTCTGTAAGCATATTTATGTTATTTGATATTAATGAAATGAAGAATTATTTCTACTGCATCTCTACGTTTATGGTTATTTATGTATTCTGTTTTGTTCTTCCATAAATCCAGATCAGTTGTATCATAGCAGTCTACTCTTTCTTTGTTTTTTTTTGCATGTCCCCAACGCAGTTAGGGTATAAGGAGTTAGGGCTCGATCTGGTTGAACCCTTGCAAGATCAGCTTCGCAAACCCCGACGACCTCCCATGGCACAAGAAAATAAATACGAGGGAGCAAGAGATCCTATCAAAATATTTCTCAAGGAGGCCTTCTAGAAACAAAGGAACGCGATGATGGATAACTTTGTTCAGATCCTTCAACGACTACCCACCTACAACGCATCTGCATCCAACAGCCACTCTGGAGGCGCCACTCCCTTCAAGGTACAGGTAAACTTTGACATTCCTGTATTTGAAGGTCAAATAGATGCATACGTCATAGATACATGGTTGAATTTGCTGGAAGGGTATTTCTCGGTCCATGATTTCTCTGACCGAGAAAATATTATTTTTGCACTCCTCAAAGTCGCCCCCCATGTCAAAGACTGGTGGAAAACCTACTGTGAGCAAGAGGATGAAGGGGAACCCTCTCTGTTCTTAGCCACACCCACTTGGAATTCGTTCTGAGACGGCATCAAGGAACAATATTACCTCGTGGGGAGTTATGAGGACAAACACATCCAATGGAGCATGCTGCAACAACAAACGAATCAAGATGTGCACAAACTGACGAATCTATTCCATACCCTACGCACAAAGTTGGGTATTAAAGATTCAGAGAGACATTTGGTGCTCAAGTACCGTGATTTTCTACACAAACAAATCCAGGAGGAAATGGAGTTCCTCGACATTACATCGTTTGGCACGACATATCGCTATGCTACCAAGATTGAGCATAAATTTAAGCAGAAAAAGCGAGACTTTGGATCTGTGAATCCGAAAGGTGCCCCAGAACCGAAGAACAAGGGGCAAGGCCAAAGAGGTGTGACTCGGAATAACACCACAAATCCAAAGAAAGACACAGGGAAGTGGTGTGAATTTCATAACAGCCCCACTCACAGCACAAACGAGTGTCGGGTCAAACAGTCATTAGTGGCCGAACTAAAGGCACTCGAATCATATGCATTTTATGATCCTAAATCAGAACCACACAAAGGCAATGACAAATGGAAGTAGATCATTGTTGCCACCACCAAGATCCAGAGGGAGGATCCAGAGGATCCAGAGGAGGGGGCGCACTTCTTTCATTTGCAAATGTGGGTGAAGGGTTCTCCACTACAATTTCTTGTCGATAGCAGAAGCCAAAAGAAACTCATTTAAGCAGAGGTCATGAATCGGCTCGATCTACCGACTATAGGACACCCACAGCCATATACCATTGGGTGGCTCCACCCAGGGAGAGATTTCTGCATCCACCAACAGTGTCGCCTTCCATACAATATCAAGCCATTCACGAATGAGGTATAGTGTGATGTTGCTCCTCTTGATGTAACTAATGTATTATTGGGCCAACCATACTTGTGGAGGTGACATGTTGTGTATGAGTCTAGGCCTCGTGCTGATGTTATTACTTTGGGAAATAACTTGTACAGGATAACAGAGGTAGTACCGCCTCCTGTCATCTCTTTGACTACTGCAAAACAACACAGTAAGATTGTTTTCCAAACCAGGAAATTTATTTTCCTTACAAATCGCTCACAGGGAAAGAAGAATATTGTGGCCACAACCTTGAAACAGTGATCCCTTGCACGATTGCAGCAGATGGACAAAGTCATGGAGGAATACGAGGAAATTTTCTCCTCACTCACAAAGGTTCCTCTACACTGTCAAGACAAGCACTCCATTGATATGACCCCCGATGCACCACTGCCTGATGTTGCTATACCTCATGCAACTACACAGACAGAATCCACACATGTACTGTCTAAGGCTAATAAAGAAACCAAATTTACTAATTGCATCCAGCACGTCCACCCATAGGTCCATGACATCTTCAACAACAGAACATGCCTCATCTAATGGAGGATCTCAATGCAATGGGGACCATTTCTTATTAAAGAGGGAGGAATGATCCACGTGGATATCGGTGGCCACACACCTATTCCATTTGGACCTGCACCATCAATTCTTACAGTTTTTCATTTTAAGCACAAATTACTATTTTTAGCAGGTTTTTGGGTCCTGCACCCTCGGAGCAGTTTTGGGGCCTTAATGATCCAGGTGGAAATTGGTGGTCACCCATCTATTCCATTTGAACCCCCACCATCAGTTCTTTCAGTTTTTAAGTTGCAGCACAACTTACTATTTTTTGCAGTTTTTCGGGTCCTGAAGTTCTGGAGCCGTACTGAGGCCCTAAACGACGTTTTTTGGGAAAACTGGGAACAACATGGGACCATGGACCGGTGTTGCTCACATTGAAAGTTTTACTCCTCGGATAGATATTTCTAATGAGGTATGATATGCATTAAACAGAGATTTTATGCCAAAGCTACATCCCCAGGAAGTTGAAACACCAATTTACCCAAACGAAGCCCATAGTTTTGGTGCTTCATCTCCTAGGGTTAGGTTTTTGGACGTTTAGAGTTCTCCATTGTTTGTCAATAATAAATAGGCCCTCAAGCCTCATTGTAACACAGTTCAGAGATCTGTAGCCGCCACATCTCTTCTCAGAGATTCGCTACCGGCACCCTAGCTATTTTATTTCCATTATGTCTGTAAGCATATTTCTGTTATTTGATATTAATTAAATGAAGCAGTATTTCTGATGCATCTCTATTTTTATGGTTATTTAGGTATTCTGTTTCGTTCCTGCATAAATCCGGATCACTGGTGTCAGAGTGGTTTGCTCTTTCTTTGTTTTTCTTTGCATGTCCCCAACGCGGTCAGGGTATAAGGAGTTAGGGCTCGTTCTGGTTGAACACTTGCAAGATCAGCCTCGCAAACCCTCGACGAGCTCCCATGGTGGAAGAAAAGAAATACGAGGGAGCAGGAGATCCTATCAAAATATAGCTCGAGGAGGCCCTTGAGAAACAAAGGAACGCGATGATGGATAACTTTGCTCAGATCCTTCAACGACTGCCCACCTACGGCGCATCTGCATCCAATAGCCACTCTGGAGGCACCACTGCCTTCAAGGTACAAGTAAACTTTGACATTCCTATATTTGAAGGCCAAATAGATACAAACGTCATAGATAGATTGTTGAATTTGTTAGAAGGGTATTTCTCAGCCCATGATCTCTCTGACCGAGAAAAGATTATTTTTTCACTCCTCAAAGCCACCCCCCATGTCAAAGACTGGTGGGAAACCTACTGTGAGAAAAAGGACAAAGGGGAACCCTCTGTGTTCTCGGCCACACCCACTTGGAATTCGTTCTAAGATGGCATCAAGGAACAATATTACCCCGTGGGGAGTTATTACGACAAATACATCCAATGGACCACGCTGCGGCAACAAAGGGATCAAGATGTGCACGAAGTGACGAATATGTTCAATACCTTGCTCACAAAGTTGGGTATTAAAGATTTAGAGAGACATTTGGTGTTCAAGTACTGTGGTTGTCTGCACAAACATATCCAGGAGGAAATGGAGTTCCTCGACATTACATCTCTTGGCACGACATATCGCTATGCCACCAAGATCAAGCAGAAATTTAAGCAGAAGAAGCGAGACTTTGAATCTACGAATCTGAAAGGTGCCCCCGAAGTGAAGAACAAGGGGCAAGGCCAAAGCGATGTGACTTGGAACAACACCACAAATCCAAAGAAGGACACAGGGAAGTGGTGTGAATTTCATAACAACCCCGCTCACAGTACAAACCAGTGTCGAGCCAAACAGTCATTGGTGGCCGAACTAAAGGCACCCAAATCAGATGCATTTTCTGATCCTAAGTCAGAACCAAACAAAGGCAATGACAAAGGGAAGCAGATCATTGATGAAGATCCCAGTGCCATTGTTGCTACCACCAAGATCCAGAGGGAGGATCCAGAGGATCCAGAGGAGGGGGAACGCCTCTTCCATTCACAGATGTGGGTGAAGGGTTCTCCTCTGCAATTTCTTGTCGATGGCGGAAGCCAAAAGAACCTCATTTCAGCAGAAGTCATGATGCGGCTCGGCCTACCGACTATAGCACACCCGCAGCCGTATACCATCGGGTGGCTCCACCCAGGGAGAGATCTCTGCATTCGCCAGCAGTGTCGCCTTCCGTATAGTATCAATCCATTAACGGATGAGGTATTGTGTGATGTTGCTCCTCTTGATGTAGCTGATGTATTAATGGGCCAACCATACTTGTGAAAGCGATTGACCGCCTCCTGTCATCTCTTTTACTACTGCAAAACAACGCAGTAAGATTTTTTCCCAAACCAAGAAATTTATTTTCCTTACAACTCACTCAAAGGGAAAGAAGAATATTGTTGCCACAACCTTGAAACAGGGCTCCCCTGCACGGCTGCAGCAGATGGACAAAGTCATGGAGGAATACAAGGAAATTTTCTCCTCACTCACAGAGGTTCCTCTACAGTGTCAGGAAAAGCACTCCATTGATCTGACCCCTGACACACAGCTGCCTGATGTTGCTATACCTCATGCAACTACACAGACAGAATCCACACATGTATTGTTTGAGGCTGATAAAGAAACCAAATTTACTAATTGCATCCAGCATGTCCACCTGCAGGTCCATGACATCTTCGACAACAGAACGTGCCTCATCTCATGGAGGATCTCAACGCAATGGGGACCATTGCTTCTTAGGGAGGGAGGAATGATCCAGGTGGATATCGTTGGCCACCCACCTATTCCATTTGGACCCACACCATCAATTCTTGCAGCTTTTCACTTTAAGCACAACTTACTATTTTTAGCAGGTTTTCTGGTCCTGCACCCCCGAAGCCGTTTTGGGGCCTTAATGATCTAGGTGGACATTGGTGGCCACCCACCTATTCCATTTGAACCGCCACCATTGGTTCTTTCATTTTTTAAGTTGCAACACAACTTATTATTTTTAGCATTTTTTCGGGTCCTGAACTTCTGGAGCCATTTTGACGCCCGAAACGACGTTTTTTACATCACCATTAAACATTGGCAATTCAAATTTGACATCAAGCTTTAACAAAGGATTTTTACCAATTGTTTTTTACTTATGTGACTGATTTTCCGAAGTTGAAGAGGAGGATGTTGAGGAAGAGGATGACGATGGAGATGAAGGATCACCATTTCCTCCATTCCCTTTCTTTGATTGTTCAGTTAGCTCCCTGTAATTTGCAAGATTAGCAAAGTCAAACTGCAGAGACAACATTATTTCAACCACTTTAGGATTCTAGGATCTAGCCCTCCTGAATCCGGAGAGGGATCTCTCCAATATGTGCAAAGATTGATTTATCTTTAAGGCTTTTGGGTAATGATATTAGGCTAGTTATGAAGACCGAGGGTTTTGTTTTGTTTTTGGATGGTTGAGAATGATTATTAGTTGAGTGGAAAGTCCTAAATGGAAAAAATTTCAAAGGTGTGAAGTTGCAAGCAATCAGAACAAGATTTAGCTGATTATAGAGATATAACGCTAGTTTTTAGTCCATTGGGCTATGGAGTCATAATAGGGTTTAATTGAAACAACAAAATTCAAAAGTGATCCATGGGGCAAGTCATCTATGTCTAAGGATCTCTTTAAAGTTGATTTTATGGAATGAAATGATACAACAAGACGGGGAATTAAACAAATGAAGAACAAAGAGCAGCCTAAGATCAAGTAAGTACTTTGAAACTATCCTGCTTTTGGCATACACTTAAGAAAGATATAAAAGTAATCTAAGATCTGGTAAGTACTTCGAAACTAGCCAGCTTTGATGCACTTTCAATAGAAAACATTTGAAACACAAAGGGAGACTTTAAAAGCAACCGTTGGAGAAGAAACTAGAGGACAGGGCTCACCATAGACTTTCCTAGCTTTGCTTTACTTGGGAAACTTTCAAGGCAAACACATAAGATAACAAGGAATAGTTTAAGATCAGGTAAGGAATTTGAACCCAGCCTGCTTTCAACACATTATCCAGGAAACTTTCAGATCGTTTTTAGGGATAAAACTAAAGGACAAGGCTCACCATCACTTCCTTAGTTCATCTCTACTTAACATAAACTGAAAATAACATTCAAGAACAACATTTAGCTTAGACATTAGGACGAGGGAACGCCAGCATTCCTAACTACTTAAACTGAATTAAATCATTCCTAAACAACACAATTTGGAAGAAAACATGTAGATAAAGCTTATCAGTCAGAGAAGGGTACTGATAAACATTAAATCCTAACTCTATGCTTGCTGTTCTTTATGAGAGAATAATGGATAGAGTGAAAACAGAAATAAAATAACAATTTACAATAAGAAAAACATCATCGTTGACATAGACCAGGATCCCATCAATCAGCTTGTATTGATGCTTCAAACCAGTTACAATATTCAAGTCCAATGTTTCATTTCAGCAATCATCTTCACTTCTCAGCCTAACTTATTTAATCACAAACAGAGCTCCAAGAGCCTTTGAACACTATTTACAAGTAGAATTTTCGAGCACAAGTATATTTCAAAGTTCTGCAACCAACCCTTTACAATGAGCTCCTCAATGAGATTTTATAGGAAACTGAGGAGGTCGAAGAGAGAAAAGATCTTCTAAGTTCAATTAATACAGATTTAATGCTTCTCGGCCTTTGAGGGGCTCAATGGAGAAGTTTACAGATATTTTCCTCTGTATTAATTGCTTTACATTAAGAAGTAAGCTTGGTGGGAGATTTTGTTGACTTTAAGGCTTTGTTTCATCTCTGTAATAACTCTGCTGATAGTTTATATTAGCTTCTTTGATTTGAAATAACTATTCAGCTATATTGGGGCAGATAAACTCTGTTCTGGTCATTACTCGGCCTCTGTTGAATGCTTTGAGGCTACAGGTGGCAATAGGTAGCTGAGAGGAATCAATTCGCCTCAAATGTGGCAGTGGAGGCATCCTCTGTCTGATAGATATTTTTTATTTTCCTTTAACCGTGTTTATTTTAGTGGATTAGGCTTTTGATTTTCAATCTTAGCCGTAATCCACCGGACTGTGAAAACAATCTTCAATTCTGTTGTGGTTAGGTCTTCAACACTGATACTCTTTGATTTGTTTAAATTCTCTGTGTCTTGTTGATGTGCAGGTACCACAGAGGGTTCATATGGCATCAGTGCTCATGATGTACTGAGGAAACGTGGCATCGAACCCTTTAGATGGCTTTTCCTTTAATAAATGAAATTCTAGAGGATCGTCATCCTTGGCTTTCATTTCCTTTATAATCTTCTGAAAAACCTTTAAAGTCCTGCATAAAACAATAAAAATTAGAAAATCCTGCATATTTTTGGTTTAACTGCTTTGGAGGTTGCGTATTAGGTCGCAGCCGTTGGATGAAAGCATCCAACGGTGGATATGGGCTTGCGAGGGCAGAAGGAAAAGGTTTGGAAGAATGGTGCAAGATTAAGTATGAAACGTTGATCTGTGTTCATCAACGGTCGAGATCAACCAAGGTAATACAATGGAGAATGGCCACTTTTGATGAAAATAGAAGAAATACAAAGGAAATGGGGTCAAAATCCTTTGGCGGAGAAAATTACATTGAAAGGGAATTTGGGGTTTCCCGGATGATCGTGGGCCGTCAGATTAGATTTGGCCACGAGATCAACGGCGGAGATTTCCCGTTAAAAACCTTCGGTGAAGGTAGAGGGCGATGGTGAAAGGCCAGATTGAATCCAAGCCATTGATCTGCAGAGATCAACGGCGGGGAGTGCACGCAATACAACACAATGAAAAAGGGGAAAGTGGTTTCGGGAGGAGGAAACCACGGGTTTCGTGTAGTGGAAGGGCGAGGAGGCGATTTTGCCTTTTTGAACGTGATATGTGTTATCAGTTGACACGTGGCGTTTCAAAACAGCTTATATCGCGTAATTTTTTGGGATTAACAGGCATGCTGAAAGTTACGCGAAACTACGCATCAGCCGTCAGATCTAGGCCCTCAGATCGAACGGTGGGGAGCGAGCATGATATTGGTAATATGCGTGGGCGGAACGAGGTGGGGACAGAGAAAAGCGGTTTTAATCTGAGCTGTTAGATCTAAGATTGGACGGCGGAGATCAGATCTGGAGGGGGGGCAAGACCCACAAGGGTCGGGCCTGTCGGGGTTAATATGGGCCGTTGGATGGAACAAATCAACGGCTCAGATGTGATCTATTATTTTAAATGAAATAATACAAAGGCTGAGAATGGGTTAATAAGGGTCGTTGATCTGCAGAGATCAACGACTGAGATTCAGCCAAAAACATTATGAAGCGGGGCGTGTGAATTTAACCAAAGTCGGGAGACGCAATCTGGACCGTCTGATCTAGACACATGGACGGCCGAGATGCAATCGGAGCTTTCGCAATCGGCAGGGCAATGAACATGGAAGCGCCGAAGCGATTGACTATGGATCGTCGATCTGCAAATCAGATCGATGGCGTAGAACCCATCGGGGAGTGACCAATCGGGGGCGGCATAAAATATTAACATGCATAATGAGATTTGTTGATGTGAGATTGCGCGGGCCATCGGATTGGTCCAAGATCAACGGCGGAGAAGGGCTCCGACCAATGAACGAGCGGGACCCTTTATAATATATAAAAACCAAAAATTTATGAAATACAAAGGTTTTAATGGCTCGGGGCGGGTTATATATACGTGGCTTGGCGCCTGTTTGAGGGGCCTTTGGATGTATGGAGAGCAAGGGCCCGAGGCTTACATATACAAGGGCCAATCGGCATCGAAACGAGAGTGCGGGCTTTTCAATCTACCCATTTGGAATTCTCCGATGCGAAATAGCACAGATCGCCGATCGGGTAAAGATCAATGGTCTTTATCATTAAATAACATTGCATTGGTAGGTTTAATGTAAAACATAGGAAAAAAGGGGTTTTTATGTTTTAAAAAGGAAATTTACATCGGAGATGGGTTTATTCACAAATTTTAGGGCCTGATTGTGGGCTTTGAGGTTATATGAAGCGGCAATGGGGTCGAGGACTTATGTACAAAGGGCTAATCGCATCGGAGACTTAACGAAATAAAATAGACTTGTGCTGGCTGATTGCTCCGATGTGATAAGCACCGAAAGGGTTAGCGCTTGGTTCTAGCACCAAGGCGTATGGTGGGGAAGTGGTTTAGAACTTAGCCCAAAGGGGCTTAAGCCCATAGGCAAAAAAACTTATTTTTTATGAAATTTTTCAATGTTTTTGATGGATTTGGGGGTTTCGGCAAGGTTCAAAAATGAGTTTTAAACCTTATAAAGGGAATTTTATGAAGGGAATAAGGGAATACAAATGAAGGTTAGTTTTGAGGTGAAAGAAGGGGAAAAATGGGATCTTTGCAACAATCTTTTCTCTATGAAAATAGCAGAATTTATGAGTTCAAAAGGAGAACAACAGTGAAGGTTTAAACAGAGGGCATGATGTTTTCATGAGTTTTCAAGAGATAACATTTTTAGCAATAAAACTTGTTTCTTGAAGGCTCAAAAAATGATTTAGCCAACATTTGATATGAAAAATTTTATAGGTGGCTAACAGTGGCTCCACATGGGGATGGTGCCTTCTTGAAGGCATCAAGAAATTCAGACTTGCATTCTCTGGGGGGCTGATCAGTGCCTCATCCATTGGGCTGCAACTTTCTTTACTTGGATGTTCTTCTTCTGCTCTGAAAAATGATAGCAGCCATGAGAAAACAATGGAACTTCATCAACACAAGCTTTCTACCTACCCAATCCTACTGATCTAACATTTTTTCTTCTTTAGAGTGCACTTGGATTGACAAAATCTCTTACAACATTTTATTCTTTTGAAATAAAAAAAATAATCTAAGTCTACTTCTTATTTCTCCATGAACTCAGATTAAACAGTTGAGTTAATATGTTTCTCTACCTATTCTACTAATCTATTAGGATTAAACAGTCTAGCAGATTTTTTATTCTCTAACTTCTAAAACAAAAATTTAAAGGCATACAAGTTAGGATTGAACAATCTAACTTGTTGCTGATCCATGGCACAAAAGACAAGCTACACATAGATATTATTTTGCAGAAAATTAAATCAAAATGGAAGGCTTAAGATCTGAAAGTTCTTGGTACGACCTTCTCCTTTCTACAGCTTTGTTTTTTGAGTTCATTCGAGCTGTTTTTCCTTGTTCTCCGGTTCATATTTTAGGCTTATTAGAACCAGTTTACTTCTGTCTATGACTCATAAATAAACATATTTGAGTCATTTCTCTTTTGAAAACTAAGGTTCAAATTTTGAGTTTGTTTGAACCTTTATTTCTATCGTAATCTTCCTAACTGATAAGCCAAGATTAAGTGGTTTGGCAAATCTGATTCACTAACCTATCAGCAGCCAATTTAAAACTAATTAGTCATGATTAAGCTGTATGACTAACCAGAAGTGTGTTTTTCAGGAGTGGCATTTGAGCTTGCACACTTGTAGATTTTATTTCTCTTTTTTGGTATGGGGCTATACCTTTCTTGTTTTTACAATCTGCCCTCTTTTCTTTCTTCTATTGTTTTTGTATTTTGATTTTTCTAACTTTAAATGCAATGATGGATGAAATATTTATAATGGAAAAAAGGATAAAAAGGCTTCAAAATATGGCATGGATCAAGAGAAGTAATGTTTGAGCATCCTGCCATTGACAAGACCCCCAAACAGTTCAGCTCCATTCAACTCCTACAAGAAAAAGGAATTGTTACCAGCAGCAGAATGAATGAGATAAGGGCCAAGCCATAAGTTGTCAAATTTCCCATGCTTGCCCTTGTCTTCTCTCCTTGAGTCCCATTTTAAAACTTTGTCCCCAACATTGAAATTGCTGGCCTTTATTCTTCTGTCAAAAAGCTTTTTGATGTTGTCCTGCTTTTGTAATGCTTTGTTATAAACCTCCTCTGGTTTGCTGAAGGTGAATGGTCTGATTTATTCTTCTGATCATGTCATTGTCTTCAGACTGAATCTCTTGAATGAACTTCATAACTGGTATACCAAGGCTGGTTGGAAAAATTGCATCTGTACCATATACAAGCTGGTAGGGTGACATGCCAATAGATTTCTTCAATGTCAATCTGTCAGCCCAAAGTGCATGCACTAGCTTTGTGTGCCAAGACTTCTTGTTGTCCTCCAACAACTTCTTTATTATGTTCACCAAACTCTTGTTTGAGGATTCTGCTAGTCCATTACCTTGATGGTAATAGGCCGTGGAATGACCCAATGTTATCTGATATTTGTTACAGAAATCAACCATCTTCTTTGATCCAAATGCTGCTGCATTATCAGTGATGATCTTTCTAGGACAACCAAATCTAGAGAGGATATGAGTCTCTATGAATTTTATGATAACTGAGTCATTGGCTTGCCTAGATGGGATGGCTTCTATCCATTTGGTGAAGTAGTCTGTGGCAGTGAGAATCCATCTATGTTGAGCAGATGAGAGTGGATGGATTTCTCCTAAGAAGTCAAGTCCCCACTATTGAAAAGGAGCTTCAACTGTGATTGGATGCAGAGGTAAGGGCGACAACTTTCTTTTGCCTTCAAAAAGTTGGCACTTATGACAGGCAATGATCATCTTGTGTACATCTAGAAAGAGAGTAGGCCAATAGTAACCAGCCCTTAGGATTTTGTTGGTTGTTGTCTTCCAGTATAGGTGGCCTCCACACTTTCCTTCATGGAACTCGTGCTTAACCTTCTCTGCATCATACTCAGGCAAACATTTAAGTAATATTCCACTTGCATTTTTCCAATAAAGACATTTATCTATAATGCAATAGTTTACAGCTTTTAACTTCAAAAACCTTGCCTTTGTTTTTTATAGACCGGGAGGTGTATTTAAATTAAGCAAAACATAAAGAATATTAGCATACCAAGAGGAATTCATAAAATGGTCTTCAACAATGGGTGTCAAGAGTTCATCTTGTTCATCTAAAGCATTTATCATATTAATATCAAGAACTTCAAAATTTGATTCAGCCATTAATCTAGCTAGACCTTGGCCTTTGATGAGTTTAGTGGGCCTGATCTCTAAATCATATTCAAGAATAACCGCAATCCATTTACCTCTCTTACCATCTGGGTCCTGTGTTAGAATGTCTTTCACAACTGAATTTGGGGCAAAGGCAATGATGTGTAAGTGCAAGATGTATACTCTGAAGTCTTTTAAAGCTTTAACCAAAGAAAAAGCTTGTTTCTCCATAATATTGTACTTCAGAGGAGAATCCCTCAAAGCCTTGCTAAATAATGCAATAGGCTTCTCTTGTCCTTGTAGATTTTTCTGTAAAAGGACAGCAGCTATTGTATGTTCTAATGCAAACGAAAAAATATAAAAATCTTTTGAAAAATCAGGACTTATTAGAACCAGTGTTTTAGTTAATTCTTGTTTCACCAGCTCAAAGGACTTCTTTGCTTCCAAGTTCCATTTTACCCCTTGCTCCTTCTTCAGCATGTTTGTAATGTTCCTAAGGAGCTTAGCCAAGTTGGGTATGAACCTTCTCAATAAATTAATCTTTCCAATGAAAGACTGTAGTTCCTTGATGTTTCCAGGATGAGAGATTTGCAATATGGCCTCAATCATCTTTGGGTCTATCGTTATACCCTCTTCTAAAATAATGTGCCCAAGAAGTTTATCTTCTTGGAGCCCAAAAAGTGTTTTCTTAGGGTATAAAGATATCCCAAACTTTCTGCATTTCTCGAATACTTTTATTAAGTGTTCTAAGTGCTCTTCATCTATTTTTGAAAACTATTAAACACCATGTTAAACACACACATGGTGTATGAGAAAGATAAACACACACATACAAGAGACTCAACACACAATGAAGGATAAGCGTGAGGCTTTCTTATTTTTCCATTATACATTATGTACATTTATAGTACAATGGTGTGACTCTTGGTTTCACATTCCAAGGTCACTTGGACTCCATTGTGACTTTTCGCATTCCACACCTACCCATGTAGGATTAGGTGTTCCAACATCCTCCCTTAATCCGAAGGGGTATGTGTGAGTCCAAGAAGAAAGTTGTAATACAAATCTGCAAAGTATGCATGGCAGCACTTGGGCTAAATCAACTCTCTGAAATGTTGGAAAAAAGAGGTGGTTTAAGGATGACCACCAACACTGGAACGCAATACTTGTTGCAGTTCCCGGAACTCTTCCAAAACTGGCAAGAAGCTGAAAGCTTCTGCTAGAGGAATTGTCCCTCATAAAAAAGGGAGACCTTCAACCTAAAAGAAGGGAGGTCTACTACTTGTGATGATTTTAGGATTACCAACAACTCTGGAATGCTTGAAGCATTTCCTAGAACTCAACCAAAGCTGGCAAGAAGCTGAAGGCTTCTGCTAGAGGAAGTGTTCCTCATATATGAAAGGGAGACCGTCAACCTAAAAGAAGGGAGGTCTACTACCTGTGATGGTTTTAGGTTTTCCATCAACCAAAGATGATGGTTTAAGTTTATCCACCAACCAAAGGCATGCTCATGGGCATCTGTGTCTCTGGCTACATCTCTGAATCTGGAATGATGAATTGTGGCTCATGCTCGCTTGAATTTTTGTGTCTCTGGCTACAACTCTGAACATGGACTGAGAGATTGTGGCTCAGGCTCGCTTGATCTGACGTCGAAGCTTGTACATGACCACCATTTTCCCCCCTGTTAGGGACAAGGTGAGATGATGGCGAAAACTCAACTGCAAGTTTGTTCAATATTCGTGAACATGTTCTGACAAGCGACTTAAACATCTTCTTGGTTGTCGATGCCCATTGCCAAGAAGCGATCCATCCAAGATGAATCTTGGTTCTTGCAGGAGGCTTGTGTCTGAAGCATATGTGTGAAGAATGAGTGTGCCGACCACAGTGCTTGCATGGGTGAAGATCAAAATAGTGATCTTTCATATGGCCAACTCGATCACAGTGTTGGCATTTTTCAATCTGTTGTTGTTGTTAAAGCGGAA
Organism: Pinus albicaulis; assembly: GCA_034641835.2. NCBI lineage: Eukaryota > Viridiplantae > Streptophyta > Pinopsida > Pinales > Pinaceae > Pinus > Pinus albicaulis. Next base: position 1,074,836,004 of record CM076574.1, read on the forward strand.
CAAGATCTGGAATAGCTGCAGGTGAACTGTCATACAGGAATCTGGCACTCTGAAATATGATGGGCTTGGTGTAGTCTGGAATATGAAAGGACACATCCTTGTCATATCCAAGACCAGTTCTGTGCTTGTTATGGACAAGCTCTTCCCAAGGTCTGATGATGGGCTTGAGAAGTGCAAGTTGAACTGCTGCATCTGCATGTAAATCTGCTCTAGTACAAGGAACTGAATGTGAATCATCTGGAAATTTATCTTCTTTCTTCTGATGAGAGTCTTTCTCAATCTTCTGAACAGAAACAGGTTCAGAATGGTGACTCTTTTGCTGAAGTTCATCTTGTTGAAGCTGAGACTCCAACTGCAAAAACTCAATCTTTTCTTGTGCATCTTGCAAACAACTTTGAATGTTACAAAGAGAATCCTTGCTCATTTTTATCATATCATCAACATTTGAATGAATGAGGTTATTCAACAACTCTAATGCCTCATTAATTTTAGCCATTTCAACAATTTAGGCTCAAAAAATGAAAGGGTGTCAGCTTCAACCGAAAATGCACCCGTTTATAATGTGATTCAACTTCTTTTCAAAAAAATACAAATGACTCAAGAGAACTTCCAACTATGGAATTCTCAAAGTACAAAAATCTTCTCCTCAAATGATGGAGGACAATCAACAATTTTTCCAAAAACTCAAACACTGATTGCAACTATGAATGAAGAAGCAATACAATGTCAATACAATACAATATTTCTGCAAAATATTTGTTTGAATGTGCAGCAACAACAACGTGTAAGAAGCCTTTGAGGCAGCTAATTTTTCTTCTTCAAAAGAGCTGTTTTGCACCAATAACAACTCAATTCAACTTAACAAAAGAAGGAGATATTTACAATCTTAGATGCTTGACCTTGCTGCAGAATGGAGTAGAGCTTAAGAGAAACTCCACAAATCAGAAATTTTGTGTTCAAACAATGAATGCCACTGCTATTCAAAATGAGGACCAATTTGTCGTCACATGTCAATCTCTTCAGAAAATCACCCTTCAAATCACAATGCAAATTTCACTTTTCTCCTCTATGTAAGAAATTTATCATTTTCTCATTATGCCATTTCCTCTTCCTCTCTGCTGTTCATTTTCTCAATTCCTCTCTCTCTGCTGTTTTTTTTTTTTTTTGGTTAAATAATTAAATTAAAAAATGAATTGTGAGGGGGGGGAGGTCGAAAGGCCGTGGGAAAGGGGAGGCAGAAGTGTGGTGGGGAGGGCGGAGTAAGGGGGGGGCCGACTGTGAGAGCCGAGAGGGAGCTCGAGCGAGGGAGGGTGGGTAGAGGCGTAGGGGTATAAGGGAGCGAAGGTAAGGGTTGGGAGTGGACGGACAGGGAAGGGAAGCGTGCAACAGTGTAGGTGGAGGTGAGGGTAGTGGCATAGGGAGGGTGGCCTGCGATGAGTGGATGCGAGGGTTGGGTGTGGGAGCACAAGTAGACAACTCGAGGGAGGGGGGGTAGAGCGTAGTGGGGGAGCGCTGGGAGAGGCGAGGAGAGGATGGGTTGGGAAGGAATGGAGCGTTGAGAGATGAGTGTGAGCGGGGGAGGGGGAATGAGCCGAGGGGTAGCACTAGGGGGAGGGGGATGTGCGAGCAGAGGGGTGAGGTTTAGGGCCTGTGCGCAGGAGTGTAGGCAGCCGAGAGCGAGTAGGGGCGGGTCAGCAGGGAGGGGGAGTGCGGCCGCGTGAGGGGGGGGGAGTTAGGGGGTGCGTGCGAGTTGCAGCCGGGTGGGTTTGGGGTGTAGCGGAGGGCAGGTAGAGAGAGCCAGCAGGTAGGTAGCCAAAAGGCCTCTTGCAGAGATTTTTATTTTTATTTTTATTTATTTTTATTTATTTTTATTTTTTTAATATATAAAATATCAGAGTAGAGTAGAGTAGAAATTTCAGCAGGAATTTCATAAAATTTCAGCAGAAAATTTGCAAAATTTTCAAATGTATAGCAGAATATTGTAGACTTAGAGCAAAAATTAATTTTCTCAGCAGCAGAGAATGAAACTTTAAAAATGCAGAATTCTTCCAGAAAATTTCAGCAGAAAAACTCAGAAATTTGCAGAGATTTTTCAATGAAAAATTCAGAAATTTTTCTTTCAGAAACCCACTTTGAAACATTATTCCAGCAACTCTTCAAAATGAAAAATTTAATAGGCAGAAATTGCAGGAAGAAATCAGAATGAAAACCTTCAGATGCGCAGTGCTGCTCTTCTTCAAAACCATTGCTGCTCTTCTTCAAAACAAATTTCTGAATGCTGCCAATTTTTGAATGCTGCTCTTCTTAAAACAAATTCCTGAATGTTGCAGAAAATCTTTGACTGATGAATGCGGAAAAAAGGACTGCTGCAGAAATCTCTGAGTGCTACAAAAATTATCAAAATTTTGCAGATATGCACAGGCCATAAACACAAATGGCTCACTCAATTTTGAGCTGGTTATGAACGTATCAGCTCCGATACCATGTTAAACACACACATGGTGTATGAGAAAGATAAACACACACACACAAGAGACTCAACACACAATGAAGGATAAGCGTGAGGCTTTCTTATTTTTCCATTATACATGATGTACATTTATAGTACAATGGTGTGACTCTTGGTTTCACATTCTAAGGTCACTTGGACTCCATTGTGACTTTTCGCATTCCACACCTACCCATGTAGGATTAGGTGTTCCAACAAAAACACAGTGACATCATCAAGGTAAATAATGATAAAGTAGCCTAATTCTTCTGAGAATGCTATTTCCATGGCTCTCTGAAAAGTTGCTCTAGCATTCATTAGACCAAAGGAAATTTTCACATACATAAAAGTGCCCCAAGGCGTAGTAAATGTTGTCTTTAATTGATCATCAGGGTGGACTAAAATCTGATTGTACCCTGAATAGCCATCTAGCAAATAAATTCTTTTGGAACCAACTACCCTTTGTAAAATATGGTCCATCTTGGGTAAAGGGTAGTTGTCCTTCAATGAAGCTTTTTTTAAGTCTCTAAAGTCTATACAAAGCCTAATCTCTCCTGTTTTCTTCCTAACTGACACCATATTAGACACCCACTCAGAATATCTAATAGGGACAATAATACCAGCTTCATACATTTTCTTGATCTCCTTCTCCACCAAAGGTAACTAAACAGGGTTTATTCTGCGTACCTTCTATTTAAATGGCTTTTGGTTTTCCTTGAGAGGGATTTTGTGCTGAATTATTTCAGTGTCATAGGATTTCAGATCCTCATAACTCCACGCAAAAACATCAGAAAATTCTTTAAACAGCTCTATGTATTTGAGTTTAATGTGAGCTGGTAAAGTTTTGGACAGTTTAATCATTTTCGGTTTCTGTTCACTGCCTATATTACACTCTTCAACTTTAGTCTCTACAGGCTCCAGTTTTGGCTTCTTGGCCACATCGTTGAAATCAAACAACTCTTCTAAAGGGGACAGACCCTTCGGCAAACTTTGATTTTCGGACTGCAGAGTTTCTAAGTCCTTTGTTTCTGACTCTGCAATTACTTCTGTTTTATTTTCACGTTTTCTAGACAGTAGATTTATATAAGCAAGCTCAGGAGACGGTTCTTCTTCACCAAGAAAATTTTCTTCACTAGGGCAGTCTGTTCCATAGTATGAATCCGAACTGGGTAGTTCAAATTCATTTCTAAATTGCATGAAGTCTTCTATTTGTTTGTCTCCGTCGAACACTTGCCAATATTTATCGTTGTCAGGAACGGTTGGTCTGAACTTAATTTGAGTCATGCATTCTTTGGTTTCATATGGCGTTAAACAAGTTCTTGCTGCAAAAGCTAAGCCATGGGCCATGATATTTTTTCTTCTTGGGACAAAAATCAATTAGGATTCCTCAAAAGTTTTTAATAGATCTACGACATCACTTCAATAGGCTCTAAGTCTAGGGTGATTAGCATTGTATTCCCCGTTGACTTCCCTAATAATTAATTCTGAATCCCCATGCACTTTAATTCTCTTGGCTCCTAACTTTTGCAACAAATGTAAGCCTAAAAGCAGGGATTCATATTCCGCTATGTTATTCGAACACTGAAAGTTTAATCTACAGGAAAGGCTTTCTGTGTGGTTGTTTTCAGTGTTGTGTATCCAGACCCCTGCACCAGCATTACTCCTAGTGCAAGACCCATCAAAGTACATACTCCACAGAGGATTAGTCTCGGGTTTAACAATTGGGTCACCATCCTCTTCAACAAACGTGCTTTCAGATTGTTCTTGAAAATCAGCACTCTGTTGAATCTATTTTAATTCCTCAGGTTTTTCAATGTGTTGAGGATTGTTTTCTTGACTCTCAAGGTTAAAAAGCGATGGATGCATGACTTGTAGCTCAAGACCTGAGTGTTGTTTGCTGTTGTTCACGAGTTCAGCAAACTATTCAGACACTTTTGTGTTGATTTTCCCCTCCTCTCTATCGGCCATTAATTCAGTTAAAGTGACTTGTTTACTGAATGTTTCATTGTTAAATAGGATAAAAGAATCAAGGCCTGTGTTTACCGAATAAAGGGGAGAGTTTTGCGGTCTGTCTTGACTAGTAACCATGTACTGCATATGGGACTCCCCGTAAAGTCTTCTTGTCTAATTGAAAACAGGGATGGTCGCATAGGTCATGTCCATCTGCATAGTCCCTTGTAACTTAGCTCCCCAAGATCGAGATAACAACATTCCATACTTTGGGGGAACATCAGCCACAACGATATCCATGACTAAGCATTTGGCTGGAATCTGTGCTAAGTTAACGCAGAGGTATTTAATTAAACCTAAACATTTTACTCGGCTTGAGTCAAAGGAGTAAAGGTCTTTATAAGGGCTGGTGATTTCTAGACCTGGGCTCTCCATTACAGCTTTTGGCATTAAATTGTGAGAGGCTCCTGAATCATGCATAGCATTGTGCAAAATCTTGTCATGAACATTTAAACTTACATAAAAAGGAGGAACAGGTCCCTCTTGATATCTACCTTCAATCTTTGGACCAAAAATAAGCTCTGGCTGGTCATCGTTCAGATTGAATGTGTCATTATTATCCTCTATGTTTAAAGCCTTCAAAATTTGGGCCCTATATACATTTTGGGTAGCTAGTTCAAAGAGAGGAACAGATATTTTAATTTTGGAAAGTCAGTTTGCTGATTTACTAGCTGAGGTACTAGTACTACTAAGGTACTAGTACCTTAGCTAGTACCTTAGTACTACTAAGGTACTAGTACCTCAGCTAGTACCTTCAAAATTTGGGCATAAGGTACTAGTACCTCAGCTAGTACCTTCAAAATTTGGGCCCTATATACATTTTGGGCAGCTAGTTCAGAGAGAGGAACAGAGATTTCAAATCAGCAAAGTCAATTTGCTAATTTGCTCTATTTACATTTGACAAAATTGTCTTAACAGGAGTACTAGCTGAGGTACTAGTACTACTAAGGTCTGCACTCTGTTTTTCATTGTCTTGAGTGCCTTTGTCTTTGTTTTTATCAGAATTTATAGCCATTGTCTTGCCCCTTGGTTTTACAATTTTGGGTTTGTTTAGAGTGATGTTTTGTGAAGATTTTTCAGAGGTTTTTTTGTTCGGAGTTTGTTGATTGCCTTTACTTCTAAGGTCATATTCCTTTGTTGGTTCTATGATAACATTTTCCATGTCTTGATAATAAATTTCATCCTCATCTCTTTTGTCATCATAAGGTATGTATATACCTTGTTTTCTATCATAATGAATTTCAAAGTCATCATTATCTGCTCCCAGCATGTTGATATCATCTTCCTCTGTTTGCTCATCTGCTTCTTCGACCTCACTTACATAGTTTTGATGGAAGGGAGGAGTGATCTGTTGATCATCTTCCCTAGGTCTGTTTGGAGGCTAGTTTCTTTTGAAATTCTGATTCTGGTTATGATTTCTATTTTGAGGAGCAGTTTCATTTTGACTAGCTTGTGCTCTCTTAATTATGCTCATCTCTTTCATCATCTCTTCCATCATTCTTTCCATCTTTGAGCTGGATGTGGAAGGAGTAGATTCCTCTCTAAAGGATAATCTCTTCTCATTCTTCATTCTTGCTCTTTTCTCCATTAAGTTAACCTCCACAGCAAGAGCCCCTTTTTGCATATCTTCAAGGGTTAAAGGGTCTCTTTCTCTCAGCTGATAGGCCATCTCAGGATCAAATCCTTCAGGAAACCTGTTTAGAGCTGAGTCTTGTGGAGGTTTTAAATCTGGGGGAAGGGCATTATACACACTATTAAATCTAGTGCAGTAAGATTGTACACTTTCCCCAGTGTTTCTGTGGAGATTTTTGTAATCAGAAAGTATTTGAAGAGGGTTTTTTCTAATTTCCCACTTGTTTAAGAATGTCTGATGGAAAGCTTGGAGATCATTTATACTGTGAGGGGTTAAGCCTTTGAACCATTTTCTTACTTCTCCCCCTAAAATCTGAGCAAACAGTCTAAGTTTGATAGTTTCATCATCTATTTAGTTTCTGTCAAAGTAGTCATTCATCTTATCCACATGTTGTGAAGCAGTAGTAGCATTACTGGCATCATACAATGGTATTTTGGACTGATAGTCTCGTGGAAGATTGACTAAGGGAAAAGGAAGGACCAACGGGGCATACCATGTTTCCATGATAGGAGGTTGTGGAAACAGTGGGGGGTTTACAAGTGGTGGAGTGACAAGAGGGAAAGTGGGCTGAAATGAAGTAGTTTGGACAGTGGATGTATGAAGAACAGATGTGGATGTACCAGAAATAGATTGTTGAGATGATCTTGGATGAGAGACACCTAAATTGTAAACGAAATGTAAATCAGGTGGTGTGGTTTCTCTGCTACCAGGATGTTCACTTCTGTCCGGGGATGAAAGTGAAGACTCTGAATCTAGCTGAATTATATCATCAAGTGACCTAGTTCTAAATGGATTTCTTAAGTCAACTTGTGATTGTTGTAGAGCTGTAAGATTATCAGGAACTGAATTAGCTCTCAAGGGTGATCAGAAAACAGTTGAAAATTTTATCTTAGGAGACTTCCTAAGGATACTTTCTGGGTTATCAACTATCTCAGGTGGTTTTGGGTCAGGGTAGGCTCTAGTATGAATCTTTCTAGGAGCCACTATGCTGTGTTTTTCAGACCCTATTAAACAAGAACGTTTTTAACCAAATATGAAAATATTTAAGAGGTTAACTGATCTTTTTTACACAAATTTTAATCCTAAAATCCTCTAACTGTGTTTAAATGATATTGTAATGATAATGGGTCTTCCCAGTGGAGTCTTAAGGTCTGTTTAGGATTTTGGAGTCGCCAAGTGGAATTTTTTAGCTCTTTTAGAGGTAAAAGGTTTTATGGTCCACCACCATGTTTATTGAATACCAATCTGAAATATTTTTGGGTTTCCTAAGTTATTTTTCAGTCCTATTGGTTCTTAAGAGTGTCCTAAATCTGCTTCAAAACTTAGCTACGGTTATGAGACAAAGACAGTTCACTCTTATGGGTAAGCTAGTTGATCCTTCAAGGTTTGATAAGTTCTTATGTGAATCCTAAGGTTTCCTTAGTTTGTCACTGATTCAAACAATTTTTATCATGATTACCACTTGCTTGGTAGTGCTTGAAAGGGCTGCTTTTACTCACTGCACAATGTTCTTGAATGAAGGGTTTCCTGAGGTCTTAAAGGTACCTAGGCTAAAAAACACTCAAAATCCCTAGTGGAGTCACCATAAATGTTAGTTGCTGGTGGCTCAACTGGTTAATATACCAAATGTTCGTGAAAAAGGGGTTTCTGATTATCCAATGATTATTGAAAACGAAAATAACTTAGAAGTCCCTAGCGGAGTCGCCAGAAATTTTAGCTCCATGTAATTTGCAAGATTGGCAAAGTCAAACTGCAGAGACAACACTATTTCAACCACTTTGGGATTCTAGGATCTATCCGTCCTGAATTCGGAGAGGGATCTCTCCAATAAGTGCAAAGATTGATTTATCTTTAAGGCTTTTGTGTAATGATATTAGGCTAGTTATGAAGACCGAGGGTTTTGTTTTGTTTTTGGATGGTTGAGCATGATTATTAGTTGAGTGGAAAGTCCTAAATGGAAAAAGTTTCAAAGGTGTGAAGTTGCAAGCAATCAGAACAAGCTTTAGCTGATTAGAGAGATATAACACTAGTTTTTAGTCCATTGGGCTATGGAGTCATAATAGGGTTTAATTGAAACAACAAGGTTCAAGAGTGGTCCATGGGGCAAGTCATCTATGTCTAAGGATCTCTTTAAAGTTGCTTTTATGGAATGAAATGATACAACAAGACGGGGAATTAAACAAATGAAGAACAAAGAGCAGCCTGAAATCAAGTAAGTACTTTGAAACTATCCTGCTTTCGGCATACACTTAAGAAAGACATAAAAGTAATCTAAGATCTGGTAAGTACTTCGAAACTAGCCAAATTTGATGCACTTTCAATAGAAAACATTTTAAACACAAAGGGAGACTTTAAAAGCAACTGTTGGAGAAGAAACTAGAGGACAGGGCTCACCATATACTTCCCTAGCTCTGCTTTACTTGGAAAACTTTCAAGAAAAACATATAAGATAACAAGGAATAGTTTAAGATCAAGTAAGGACTTTGAACCCAGCCTGCTTTCAACATATTCTCAGGGAAAATTTCAGATATTTTTTGGGGATAAAACTAAAGGACAGGGTTCACCATCACTTCCTTAGTTCATCTCTACTTAACATAAACTGAAAATAACATTCAAGAAAAAAATTTAGCTTAGACATTAGGACGAGGGAACACCATCATTCCTAACTTCTTAAACTGAATTAAGTCATTCCTAAACAACAAAATTTGGAAGAAAACATGTAGATAAAGCTTATCGGTCAGAGAATGGTACTGATAAACAGTAAATCCTAACTCTATGCTTGTTGTTCTTTATCAGATAATAATGGACAGAGTGAAAACAGAAATAAAATAACAATTTACAATAAGAAAAACATCACCGTTGACATAGACCAGGATCCCATAAATCAGCTTGTATTGATGCTTCAAACCAGTTACAATCTTTAAGTCCAGTGTTTCAGTTCAGCAATCATCTTCACTTCTCAGCTTAACTTATTTAATCACAAATAGAGCTCCAAGAGCATTTGAACACTATTTACAAGTAGAAGTTTCGAGCACAAGTATATTTTAAAGTTCTGCAACCAACCCTTTACAATGAGCTCCTCAATGAGATTTTATAGGAAACTGAGGAGGTCGAAGAGAGAAAAGATCTTCTAAGTTCAATTAATATAGATTTAATGCTTCTCGGCCTTTGAGGGGCTCAATGGAGAAGTTTACAGATATTTTCCTCTGTATTAATTGCTTTACATTAAGAAGTAAGCTCGGTGGGAGATTTTGTTGACTTTAAGGCTCTATGTCATCTCTGTAATAACTCTGCTGATAGTTTATATTAGCTTCTTTGATTCGAAATAACTATTCAGCTATATTGGGGCAAATAGGCTCTGTTCTGGTCATTACTCGGCCTCTGTTGAATGCTTTGAGGCTACAAGTGGCAATAGGTAGCTGAGAGGAATCAATTAGCCTCAAATGTGGCAGTGGAGGCATCCTCTGTCTGATAGATATTTTTGATTTACCTTTAACCGTGTTTATTCTAGTGGATTAGGCTTTTGATTTTAAATCTTAGCTGTAATCCACCAGACTATGAAAACAATCTTCAATTCTTCTGTGGTTAGGTCTTCAACACTAATACTCTTTGATTTTTTTAAATTCTCTGTGTCTTGTTGATGTGCAGGTACCACAGAGGGTTCATATGGCATCAGTGCTCATAATGTACTGAGGAAACATGGCGTCGAACCCTTTAGATAGATTTTCCTTTGATAAATGAAAGTATGGAGGATCGTCATCCTCGGCTTTCATTTCCTTTATAATCTTTTGAAAAACCTTTAAAGTCCTGCATAAAACAATAAAAATTAGAAAATCCTGCGTATTTTTGGTTTAACTGATTTGGAGGTTGCATATTAGGTCGCAGCCGTTGGATGAAAGCATCCAACGGTGGAAATGGGCTTGCGGGGGCAGAAGGAAAAGGTTTGGAAGAATGGTGCAAGATTAAGTCTGAATCGTTGATCTGTGTTGATCAACGGTCGAGATCAACCAAGGTAATACAATGGAGAATGGCCACTTTTGATGAAAATAGAAGAAATACAAAGGAAATGGGGTCAAAATCCTTTGGCGGAGAAAATTACATTGAAAGGGAATTTGGGGTTTTCCTAGATGATCGTGGGCCGTCATATTAGATTTGGCCTCGAGATAAATGGCGGAGATTGCCCGTTAAAAACCTTCGGTGAAGGTGGAGGGCGATGGTGAAAGGCCAAATTGAATCTGAGTCGTTGATCTGCAGAGATCAACGGCGGGGAGCGCACGCAATACAACACAATTAAAAAGGGGAAAGTGGTTTCGGGAGGAGAAAACCAGGGGTTTCGTGTAGTGGAAGGGTGGGGAGGCGGTTTTGCCTTTTTGAACGCGATATGCGTTATCAGTTGACACGTGGTGTTTCAAAATAACTTATATCGCATAATTTTTGGGGATTAATGGGCGTGCTGAAAGTTACGCGAAACTACGCATCAACCGTCAGATCTGGGCCCTCAGATCAAACGGTGGGGAGCGAGCGCGATATCGATAAGATGCGCGAGCGGAACAAGGTGGGGACAGAGAAAAGCAGTTTTAATCTGAGCCATTAGATCTAAGATTGGACGACGGAGATCAGATCTGGAGGGGGGGCAGGACCCACAGGGGTCGGGCCTGTCGGGGTTAATATGGGCCGTTGGATGGAACATATCAATGGCTCAAATGTGATCTGTGATTTTAAATGAAATAATACAAAGGCGGAGAATGGGTTAATAAGGGCCGTTGATCTGCAAAGATCAACAGCTGAGATTCGGCCAAAAACATTATGAATTGGGGTGCATGAATTTAACCAAAATCGGGAGACACAATCTGGACCGTCCGATCTAGACACGTGGATGGCCCAGATGCAATCGGAGCTTTCGCAATCGGCGGGGCAATGAACATGGAAGCGCCGAAGCGATTGACTGTGGGCCGTCGATCTGCAGATCAGATCGACAGCGGAGAACCCATCGGGGAGTGACCAATCGGGGGCGGCATAAGATATTAACGCGCCTAATGAGATTTTCCAATGCGAGATTGCGCGGGCCATCAGATTGGTCCAAGATCAACGGCGGAGAAGGGCTCTGACCAATGAACGAGCGGGACCCTTTATAATATATAAAAACCAAAAATTTATGAAATACAAAGGTTTTAATGGCTCTGGCGGGTTATATATACGTGGCTTGGCGCCCGTCTGCGGGGCCTTTGGATGTATGGAGAGCACGGGCTCGGGGCTTACATATACAAGGGCCAATCGGCATCGGAATGAGGGTGTGGGATTTTCAATTTACCCATTTGGAATTCTCCGATGCGAGATAGCGCGGATTGCCGATCGGGTAAAGATTAACGGTCTTTATCATTAAATAACATTGCATTGGCGGGTTTAACGTAAAACATAGGAAAAAAGGGGTTTTTATGTTTTACAAAGGAAATTTACATCGGAGATGGGTTTATTCACAAATTTTAGGGCCCGATTGCGGGCTTTGAGGTTATATGAAGTGGCAATGGGGTCGAGGACTTATGTACAAAGGGCTAATCGCATCGGAGACTTCATGAAATAAAATATACTTGCGCTGGCTGATTGCTCCGATGTGATAAGCACCGAAAGGGTTTAGCATTTGGTTCTAGCACCAAGTCGTATGGTGGGGAAGTGGTTTAGAACTTAGCCCAAAGGGGCTTAAGCCCATAGTCAAAAAACTTTTTTTTTATGAAAATTTTCAAGGTTTTTGATGGATTTGGAGGTTTCAGCAAGGTTCAAAAATGAGTTTTAAACCTTACAAAGGGAATTTTATGAAGGGAAGAAGGGAATACAAATGAAGGTTAGTTTTGAGGTGAAAGAAGGGGAAAAATGGGATCTTTGCATCAGTTGTTTTTCTATGAAAATAGCAGAATTTCTGAGTTCAAAAGGGAAACAGCAGTGAGGGTTTAAACAGAGGGCATGATGTCTTCATGAGTCTTCAAGAGATAACATTTTTAGCAATAAAACTTGTTTCTTGAAGGCTCAAAAAATGATTTAGCCACCATTTGATATGAAAATTTTTATAAGTGGATAACATGTTCATTGTACTTCTTTCCTCCTGAGGAATCCTCTCCTTCTTTTTGGTTTTTAGATCCTTCTCTAGCAATCCTATCATTTCTTTCTTGATAGAGGATCCTTACTATTTCAATCATATCCAAGAAAGCTTTCTGAAATACCCTTTCTTCTTCCTTAGGATCCATTTCTTCATGAGCTTCTTCTTCTTTTGAAGACATGCTTGTAACTGCTTCTAAGGCTATTGAGGGTGAGATAGAAGGTGGAGATAAGGGCACCCTGGCCCTCCTTGGTTGAGGATTGTCTTTTGCTCTAACCAATTGTCCTTCCCCTCTTTGAAGTTTAAGCCTAGTAAGCATCAATCTTGCAAAACAGTAAAATATTTATTTGCACACAATTCAAAACTTTTGAACTCAAGTCTATGTTCAAACCTATGCTCTGATACCAATCTGATCTGAAATGTGAGAACTTCTTATTTCTAATACAGAGATGGACCGTAGGGGCATTTACAGGATATTTCACCTTTAAAGAAAGGATAAGATCTCAAAGCTTGCTGGCCATTTACAGACTTTGCCTAAAGAAATAATAGAAGTAAACACTAATGATCTAGAAATGAAACTACTTGTTTGCTGGTGCAAGGTATTCATTATCCATAAACTTATGTGTACAAACTGTTTAATTTTTTTTGCAATTGGAACAAAATGCTTTTGGTGAATTTATGAGTCTTTTTGTGTGTAGGAGTTTTATTTCTTTTTACTATTTAACATCTTTAACTCTGATAAAACACAACAAATAAATCACAAAATATAACACAGCATATGATAAGGCAGTTCACCCCTCCCGGGCTACATCTGTCGGGTCCAAGGCCCCCAAATGGGCATGTCCTTGCTCTTATTATGCTCAAAATTAGTTATATAGTGTGAAGAAAGCATAAATAGGCAAAAATAGTTGTAGAAATGAGTTCAGAACACTAAAAACAGTAAAGATAGGCTTTTGTTTCACCTCCAAAGGTTAACCATAGCCCAATACAGCTCCAACACTCCCTAGGCCCTGATGGCTCTCCAAGTTTCTCTGTTTAAAAATTACCTGAATATGATCTCTGTTGCCTCTGCAACCTGCACCATTGGCTCTGAAATGCTCAAATTATCCAAAAAAAAAAAAAAAATCACTCCAAAAGGTTTCTCCTAGCCAAAGTTATGAGCAAAACCACTTTTGCCCAATCAAGCCTAGAAAACCTCCACCAAAAGTGGAGGAACTGCAGATAGCTCCACTAAATTAGGCCTGGCGCCATATCTGGACAGACTCCACCAAAAACTCCGCGTGGTTAGGGTAGAATTTACTGTGAGGGTGGACGTGGCCACATGGGGAGTTAGGCCGACGATTGGAGTTAATGGTTATTGAAACCATAACATAACTTTTCCGCACTTGACGGCATATACATGTGAACACCACCATATATAACGGTTGGTTAACCGTTTAATCTACCGTGGGGGTTGATACATGGCCAGGGTTCTTTGACCTAGGTCATATGGTGAGGGGGCTGGCCCCCTTTAATTCTTCGCTCACACACGTTTGAACATTCAAATAACACTGCTGCCCCATACCTGTTAAGAACCAACGGTGTGGTGAGACGGTAAGACGTGGTGTTGTTTTCCAATAGGTCAAGGTTCAAATCCGGTAGATGCCAAAAAAAATTAACGCGCATTTGTTTGAAGTCCTTGGGCCATGTGGCGACCTCCGGGCAGGCCACGTGGTGCCCTTTGATTGGCCCACACAGAATATTTTGTGGAATATTCTTGGAATATTTTGTGGAATATTCTTGGAATATTCAGTGGAATATTTCTTTTTTAATAATTTTTTATTCAAAGTCAAACAGAGTTAGCTTGGGCTTTTCCCTGAAATTGAGAAACTTCAAACTTGAATATATTCCACATACAGTGTCAGTTTTGAGTGTCGTTTGCGGCTACAGGATCATTTTGACGAGACCTTTCCTGTCATTCTAGTTTCAACCAATTCTAAGAAAATAAAATTTTGATCATTTTTACAACTTAGGACATGATCACCTGATCAGAAGAGAAGAGAGATACCCCCTCTCATATTTGCTGAATCTTGACCTAAGACCGTTCCGCCTGGCTGCCGATATGGATTGGTGCCCATAGTTTCCTATCCTAGGGAACACACATGTGACTACATGGGGGAATACCTGTGGTACCTAAGGCAAATGTTGCATCACTTCCACCGCATTTAGGGCCCCGGCGCCTTCAAGGGACTTGGTGTCTTAAAAGGTTTTTGTTAGAGGTCGTCAGCATATTTCTCGCGTACTTAGTAGGCCTAGGTCGTAGCCACCATCGAATACTACTTTTCGGAGGTCCTATTATTTTGCTTTCTTATTTTGGTGTCTGTCCTCCATCACCCGGAGCGAACAATCAGGGAGTTGCTTGTCCTGTTGTATTCAGGGAACTTTTTTTAGAGTGTGTTTTTCTCCTAGATTCCAGTTTGGTTATAGCCTTTTGAGTCTAAAATAATCTTTGGTGCGGCCGATCGATCGCCCTCGTCAGACCCAGAGTAGAGGCTTTCCGGTGGGTTGTCTTCGTGGAGTGCCGTTCCCTTCTTCAAGAAGGCGTAGGAGTAATTCAGAGGGTGATTTTCACCCGGTGGTTTCAGACGCAGCAGAGAGAGATCCTCTGTCAGGGCTTGTTATTTCTATGGGTGGTTCTGGTGTTGGTGTCAGTACAAAGAGGAGTGCTTCACTCATCTCGAGAGTTTTATTTCTAGGAGAAGAAGTAGAAGTAGAGGAAGTCCCTCAACCTCCTAAGTCTCTTCCATCTCCTCTTCTTGGTGGCTATCCTTTCATCATTCAATACATCGGACCTGACTCTCAGAGACCGGAAAGTCCTTACCCATCATATTCACACCTTTTGATGGCCACGACTGGGAACTCAGCTTCGGCTATGAGCGCTACAAGTGTTCAGACCCCTCTTTCAGTAGAAGGAGGAGGCACTATTGTTATATCTACAATCACTTCTAGTGCTGCTATGTTTGGCTCTGGTCACACCCAAGCACATGCTTCACAATCTGGTCCCTTTTCTTTTGGAATGCCCACTAGTGGGATTCCTTCTTTCTCCTTTTCTGCTGCTTCTACGGACTACACCCATACCCTCTATGGCTATTGACCTTCAATCTCTGCTTCAAGTGTTACCCTTTTCGAAGTGGGTAACCCCCCGGTTCCCTCTCTTCCTTAGGATACGACCTTTTTCTTACTGTGTAGACCGATATGTTCAACCGTTAGCGCTCAACTCAATGAATGGGGGCTGAAGGTGGAAACCCAGCTACACATCATCAAACCACGCCTGTACCGTAGCTAGCCTCATTTATGGACAGAGAGGGGTTTCTCTCAGTCTATCCCGCAAAAGATTCTGGGGCGGGCTCAGAGATGACTTATGCAATGAACAATGAATACCGATTTTAGGTTAAAGAGATAGGAAAGCTTGATTTTGATTTTTTGGTTTTTGTTGGAGAAATGGGAAAAAAAAAATTGGGTCCTGGGACAAGGCCGTATCTCGTAATTCGAGTCAGCCAGGCGTAGTTCGATAAGCTGGATCGTACATGTGGATGGATCAAAATGACAAGGAGCTGAAGAGGGCAAGGGAGAACATGGATCCTCTCCAAACTGGCGAAAACATGTAAAACTAAACAAATTTAAAGGCAAAGCACTGGAAACAATGGATTCAACCTCATTTACTCATTCATTTAGTTTCATAAGCATAAGAAGGGAATGGCATACATTAAACATGAAAGAAATTACAATAAACTGAGAGAAAACACCATCAAGAAATGAAAGCCACAAGAATCCCAACAGGTGCTGCAAAACCTCTGATCTTTCCTTAGTCAAAATATGAAAAATATGTACAATAGTGTGCCAAAATCTTCCCAAGAGTCCAACCTATCCAACCTCTGAAAATGATTGAGAAATTACATCATATAGACCATCCTAACCCCTTCCCACACCTCTAGGGTCGAATTCCTCCTTCTAGGAGCAGTTCCAACTAATTCTAAACAAGGAGCTAGAATATAGGCAGCCAAACAACTTGCCTCTAAAAGGAAGGAAACTGATCCTTACATCTGATTTTTACTTTTTTAGGAGTGAATCATCTAGAATAGGTAAAAATGAGTCCAAGTTACATGCCAACCATAATATTACATCAAGATAACTCAAAAATTACATCCACAAGAAAAACTGGTCCAACTGGCCGAAATTCTGAGCTGGAAGGTGAAAAATTGACCAAAAATCTATATGCGTAGCGCGCCTGAGCCATATGCATAGCGCGCCTTTCAGCTTGATTTTGGGGCACTTCCCGGAGTTCAAATTGAGCTCATGATAGCTCGTTGGAAAGCCCTGGATGTTGGATATCCAACCCAAGTAGAATTTTTCAATTTGGAGCTCATTTTCCCCTTCAAAACTTCATTCTCCCAGAAGTACTTCCTGCTGGTGCAAAAGGTGGCAGAAAGGTGGTTTTCATGGTGTTTTTGGCCCTTTTGATCATCCAGAACTTGATGAAATGCTTTGGCCATACTGGAGCATGCATAAATTTCCATGAAAAATCCAAAAATATAAAGTTTTCCTCCAGCAAGTGTCCCAATCATAAGCGAGCGCGTCGACGCGCTACTCGTATGGCTGAAAAATCTGTTTTGAGACCAAAATTTTTCAAAATGACAAAAATTTCTCCAAATTTTCTCAAATTTGGAGCGAAGACCCTCCATCATGTATCATGCCTGGTACCAACTGGCCTGCCCAAACTGAGTGGATCGTGCTCTTTCGCTTTTTATGCTCTCGCTCAACCTCCTTCGTAATCTTCATTTTGCCTTTAAAACGGATTACGTCCAATAATGATTACACATTTTAACATGTTCTCGTGTTTCTATCCTAATCCCGTGAATGTACCGTTACCGAAGAAGAAGGCGAGACCCTCTCCACGCCAAGTGGAGAGCATTACCATTGGAGCGTTGAAGTCAATCGCAGAACTCCTTCACCCCGGTGGAGATAGTACTGTCAGATGCTGCAAACAAAGCTCTGTGGCCTCTCTGATATGTTACCACTACTGGCGCACTGCTATGCTCCATCTCAGTACATCAACCTCAACGGTTGAGTCACTGTCCTGCTCATATCCTTGCTCATAAACTGAATCCGTCTCTGACATGGCTTTGAAAACAAGATGTCTACAATATGTATGTTGATATAGGTGTAGTAAAAACAAAAGTTTCAAAAAAAACCCAAATATGTCACATATGTATCAAAATATCATAGGAAAACAAGCCACAGTGGTAATAGCTCTGTTAAGTGGATTGGCATAAAAACAGTCTCTATTTTGATCACAAGTGAATTTGACAAATGAGTAGAAAGTGTAATGTAGTGTGCAGCCTTTGTAATGCTGGCTAAAATTTGTCAAAGGGGAAAATGAGTATGAGACTGTGTTTTTCAATGGGAAATGGGAAACAATGGGACAATGACCACAGTGAAACAAATAGCAATGACAGTGGTAATATAATGTCGATGACGACAGTGGTGAAATGACAAACTGAGAGCGTGAGGGCAGTGACACTTTGACAATAGATGCATAGGTATATATATCAACAATACAAGTTGGGAAAATCTTCACAAGGCCATCAACATGTTTTCAAAACCCTAAGGAATGAATCTACCATGAACATAGGGTTTCACCTCTCCACATCAAACACACTAATTTCCCCACTTTAAAAACACCACAATCTTATTCAAAAATCACTGAGCAACCATTAAAAACCTACTTGCAAGATGATTGTGCCAATTTGGTGTGAAACTGGACGCAAGGGAAATTTTTTTTAGCTCTGAGACTATATGGGTAGCGCGCTCACCCAATGCGTAGTGTGCTGCAAGTGTGTAGCGGCCTTGTTATTTTACACAGGCTGGGGAGGCTATATGCATAGCGCACTCTATATGCGTAGCGCGCCACATAGTGCATTTTTCAGGAGGATTTTGGAGGCCTTCCGGGTGTCCAAATTGAGCGTGTGATAGCTAGTTGGAAAGCTGTTGGAGTCTAATTTCCAACCCAAGTGGAATTTTTCAATTTGGACTTCATTTTCCTTGTTAGAAATCAAATATCCCAAAACTTGTCAAAATGAGCAGAATGAGGCTGCCTCAAGGCAGAGCACTGTTGCAATCAACTTTTGAAGGTCTTCCTCAACTCCAAATTGAGCTCATGATAACTCATTGGAAAGCTATGTGTGTCTAGTTATCCTTTGACTCATCAAGAAAGTCATTTAGCCAACCATGCTAGGAGAAATATTGATTTTCCCAAGGTCACTTCAGAGGTGCATTCAATTCTCTTGAGGCAACGATATTTTTGACATTTCTTCAAAACCATTATACCTGTGTAAAAAGTGAAGGAGGTTTTTCTTCTTTGGCATGTTTTGGACAAAAATCTCTCTCATTTTTCCAAAATTCATCTTTTATTGCTCTGAAACATCTTTTGAGTGAAACTTATCCCGATGTGTTAAACAAGGAATTTTGTCGAAATTAAGCAAAATGAAGGGGATAAGGGGCTTCTAAATTCTAGGGGAAATTTTGGGAAGTAGGGGGGGATGTTAGGAAGCAGGGGAAAGTGTAATCTCAGAGATTGAGTGAGGGGAAGGGGTCAAAAAGGGAAAAACACAGGCCTAGCCTAGAAAATTGCGAAGTTGTGGCAAGAAACTAGGGTTTGTGCAAAAATGAGGAATTTGGGGGATCTCAGTGATGGGAAGTGTTTAATAAAGTATATTAAGGGTAGGGGAAGGTGTTTGAACATCAGGATACAAGTTTTTTCGATGATTTGATCATCCAAGAGAAATTACCTCCAAAACCCTGGGAGAGGGAAATGGACCTTACCTAGGCACAACTGAAGCATGAACAAGCTGTAAAATGACCCAATGGAACTTGACATGATGATGAAAAACCTTTGAATGATGGTACACTCAGTTGAATGGTGACATGGACCGACATTTGGACAACTTTGACAGGAGTAAAAGCAACCCCTAGACACAATGCCTAGTGACCAAATTTTGCTTGAAGACTCATTGAAATGACAAAATTTGACCTTGACACCTTAAAATCACTTTGTAAGAGCATGTTTGATCACTGAAGGAAATTTGCAAAGGCTGACTCTAACATTAGCTCCAATGGGGATGGTAGCTCCTTGGAGCTGCCAAGAACGGCAGATCTTTGGGAGAGCAGACCGTGCCTTCATCCATTGGGCAATGGAATCAAAAACTAGAACTGAAATGCATGACTGAAAATTGATGACTTGATGACACAAATTGACTCTCACTCAACTAAAAACTGACTCGATACTTAAACACAACTGACAAGCTGGAAAAGATGCTCAAATTATAGCTTATTCATCAAACCTACTCTAATTGTACTTTTCACCACCGATCAAGTGAAATGGAACAGCCAATGCAACCATGTAAGCATGTTGGCTGTTATCTTAATTCTCCGCAAGTGCTTGCTTATGAACAACGAGAAATAACTACTGAAAGGAAACTCCCATGGAAACTTTGAACCAAGTGGACTGATGATAAACTTGCAAAGCATGAATTGACTGGATGACTGCAAGAATACTGCAAAAGGATCTTCATAAACATACCTATTCATTTCCATTAACACCTCACTGTTCTGGTCCAAGTAATCTTCATACCTTAATCTTAAAATTTTTCTCACCTCTATGTTGTCTTTCTTTGGTGATTGCAGCCAGCTTTCAAAAGGATCCTGAAATTCATGAATAACCAAACTCTGTTGCTGATTCCAAATTGAACAAAAGCCTCCTTTATCAATCTCCTCATATGAAAAATCTGTTGAACAATACAATGAAATTGACTTTTGAACAAGATTATTATCAACATTCTTTTCAGGCACATGGTTAGCTAATGAAGGAAAACTTTTACAACAAACATCATCCAACACACGAGCAATAGGATCATCAAAAAATTGAGAAGACTGCTGCACTGTATCCATTGAAACTGTATGACATCCTATTGGTTGTTCATCTTTTCCTTGAGAGATTTTACGAAGATTCTGCCTTATAAACTGAAATGCTTCGAAACAAAAGGGTATAGAATCTTCCTGCATCATCAAATCATGTATTTCATCTTCCACACCTTCATCTATAATCTGACCTTCAATTTCATTTGGTGGCTGCAAATCTGATGCTACAAGCTGCTCAAAAATTTCGTTATCTGTCTCATCCTCAACATTAACACTGAGAGATTGCTGATTTCTTACAGGCTGCTCCCTTGAAGATTTACTATGCAATTTATCTTTCAAAAGCTGAAATGATTCAAAAAAGAAAGGTACGGAGTCACCTTGAATCATTAAATCATGTGTGCCCACTTCCAAGTCTTCAGCTGCAACTTGAAAATCAATGGCTTTTGGGGGCTGCAAGTCTGAATATGAGAAGTTTTTGTTGCCCTCAAGACGATCCAGATCAAGACTTGTTGACGTTTGATTTCTGATTGCATGGAAGTTATCTCTAATGAACTGAAATGAATAAAAAAAAAAGGCAAAGATCCTTCACTTACATCAAAATTTTCTGCACTTTCCTCATCATTGCCATAGCTGATATGCATCGGTTGATCACTGTACTCAAGCTGCTGAAAGTGAACTTCCTCCTCGCACAAACTAGCTACTGATTTGTCTGCAAGATTAGCTTCTGTTTGGAGAACATAATCATCATCATACTGATCAAACTGAGGCAATTCATCGGTATAAAACACATCATCAAACATACACATCATATCAACAGCTCTCTCTTCTTCACAATGATCTATAAAACAATCACTATGACAATTGGGATCAGAAAAAAAATGTTTTGGATCAGCAACTTGTTCTTGAATGTCATTTTCATTTTTTGCAGTCATTTTCCGCACCATCTCTTCTACTACATTTACGAAAAGATCAAGATTTTCCTCTGAAGGTGTCAGCTGCTCTGAAACATTCTTCTTTTCTTCTTCCTTCAACCTTGCCCTCCGGATCAGCAAATGAGCCTCTACATTCACTGCCTTGTTTTGCATCTCGTGAAGTGTTGCAATATTCTTTTCTCTCAGCTGAAAATCCATTTCCGGATCAAAGGCACCCGAGTAGTGCAAGAGAGAAGATCTAGGAGAAGGTCTTATATCAGCTGGCATCGAATAATAAACTTGATTAAATCTGGCAGAAAATTGTTGTATTGTCTCCCCTGGCAGTCTTTTCAGCTGGTTATACTCTTCTATAATAAGGAAAGGATTCTGTCCAATCATCCACTTGTCAAGGAAAACTTTGACAAACTTCTGGAAATCTGAAATGCTCGCATCAGGCAGGGCTTTAAACCAACTCTTCACTTGGCCTTGTAAAGAAAGAGTAAAAAGCCTAATACTAACATCCTCTTCATCAACTTCAAAAAGGTCTAGAAAAGTCTCAACATTCTGCACATGTTGCTCAGCGTTGACATTGTTACATTCACCGTCAAATCTTGGTAGATATAGGTCATAATTTTTAGGGAAAGCATGAAGAACAGAAGGTAAAACAAGAGGTTTACACCGATCTGGGACTATGAAAGGTGTAGGAGTATATACAAGAGCTACGGGATCAGTTTTGTTTTTTTTAGGCTCATCACTCTGAAGAGAGTCATCATAAGATGTGGGAAAAGTAAGGAGACCAGGATCAAAGGGAAACTCAACATTTACACTCTTTGAATAGGTCGAGTGAAGATTTTAATCACCTTTATCATACAACAAATTTTGACAAACTTTCAGGACAGCTTCAAGACCAGCAAAGAAGTAATTTATAAGAAAGCAGACTAGATCCTGAATACCATTCCACTTTGGATACCTAAACTTTGTGGAAAATCCTTCCATTTTCTCAGAGAAAGAGTCAGTCCTCCAGACTTTGTATTGGAGTCACCAGGTGAATGATTTCAGCCTTCTTGTGTCTGATCGTTGTCCACCATCAACCATCAGATCTAAACTTGATTACATGTACTGGGGCAAGACAATCTACAAGTCGAATATCACATTCACAAGCTAAACCGGAGATGGACTGAAGCAACGTTTATCTACTATGCACTCGCAGAGAAATGTGCAGTTCGAAGGCTACCTGGCGTGACTTCAGGCTCCGTCTGTAGCTCACGAAACAAAGGACATCAACAAGCAAACCAATTCTTCCCCAGTATGGTCGCCACTATGTTAGCGCTCAAATCTACCTTAGGCTGAAATAAGGTAAAACTCAAGGCTACATCAAACCACGCTCAGCCTCATAGCTAGCCCTACGAGGACAGGAGAGGGCTCTCTCCGGGTCTATCTCAGCAAAATATCTTCAAAGGGGATGAGATGACTTATAATGAACAATGAATACAGATTTTAGGCTAGTAAAGAGATAGGAAAGCTTGATTTTGATTTTTTGGGTTTTTGTTGGAGAAATGGGAAAAACAATTTTTGGGTCCGGGGATAAGGCCAGATCTTTGCAGAATTCGAGTTGGGGCGAGGTAGGCAATAGTCTTGATGCTTTTGATTGAGTATATGGATGGATCAGAAAGACAAGGAGCTGAAAAGGGCAAGGATGAACATGGATCCTTTTCAAACAGGCAAAAACATGTAAAACTAAACGAATTCAAAGGCAGAGCATTGTAAACAATAGTTTCAACCTCATCTACTCATTCATTTAGTTTCAGAAGCATAAGAAGGGATGGCATACATTAAACATGAAATAAATTACAATAAACTGAGAGAAAACACCATCAAGAACTGAAAGCCACAAGAATCCCAACAGGTGCTGCAAAACCTCTGATCTTTCCTTAGCTAAAATATGAAAAATATGTACAATAGTGTGCCAAAATCTTCCCAAGAGTCCAACCTGTAAAATGTCTCAGAAATTACATCATATAGACCTCCTAACCCCTTCCCACACCTCTAGGGGTCGAATTCCTCCTTCTAGGAGCAGTTCCAACTAATTCTAAACAAAGAGCTAGAATATAGGCATCCAAACAACTTGCCTCTAAAAGGAAGGAAACTAATTCTTACATTTGATTTTTACTTTTTTAGGAGTGAATCATCTAGAATAGGTAAAAGTGAGTCCAAGTTACATGCCAACCATAAAATTACATCAAGATAACTCAAAAATTACATCCACAAGAAAAACTGGTCCAACTGGCCGAAATCCTGAGCTGGAAGGTGAAAAATTAACCAAAAATCTATATGCGTAGCGCGCCTGAGCTATACGCGTAGCGCATCTTTCAGCCTGATTTTGGGGCACTTCCCGGCATCCAAATTGAGCTCATGATAGCTCGTTGGAAAGCCCTGGATGTTGGCTATCCAACCCAAGTAGAATTTCCCAATTTGGATCTCATTTACCCCTCAAAAATGTCATTCTCCCAGAAGTACTTCCTGCTGGTGCAAAAGGTGGCAGCAAGGTGGTTTTCATGGTGTTTTTGGGCCTTTTGATCATCCAAAACTTGATGAAATGCTTCGGAAATACTTGAGCATACATAAATTACCATGAAAAACCCAAAAATAAAAATTTTTCCTTCAGCAAGTGTCCCAAACAAAAGCGAGCGCGTCGACGCGCTACTCGTATAGCTGAAAAATCTGTTTTTGGACCAAAATATTTCAAAATGACAAAAAATTTTCCGAATTTGCTCAAATTTGGAGCGAAGACCCTCCATCATGTATCATGCCCAGCCAACAAAGCCTTGGCCAAAATCCGGAGTGGATCAGGCCTTTTTCGCCGCTTTAGTGCTCTGCTCAGCCTCCTCTTCAGAATCTTCATTTTTGCCTTGCAAACGTGATTACGGGCCCAATAATTATTTTTCATATGACGAAACATGTCTTTGTTTCTATCCTGATCCTGTGAATGTACCTACGCTGATGAAGAAGACGAGACCCCTTCCACGCCATGTGGAGATAGTACTCGCGCTGCTGATGAAGTCAACAAGACCCCTTCCACCCCGGGTGGAGATAGTACTCGTCATGATGCTGCAAACAAAGCTCTGTGGCCTCTTTGATATGTTACCACTACTGGTGCACTGCTATGCTCCATCTCAGTACATCAACCTCAATGGTTGAGTCACTGTCCTGCTCATGTCCTTGCTCATAAACTGAATCCGTCTCTGACATGGCTTTTAAAACAAGATGTCTGCAATATGTATGTTGATATAGATGTAGTGAAAACAAAAGTTTCAAAAAAAACTCAAATATGTCACATATGTATCAAAATATCATAGGAAAACAAGCCATAGTGGTAATAGCTCTGTTAAGTGGATTGGCATAAAAACAGTCTCTATTTTTATCACAAGTGAATTTGACAAATGAGTAGAAAGTGTAATGTAGTGTGCAGCCTTTGTAATGCTGGCTAAAATTTGTCAAAGGGGAAAATGAGTATGAGACTGTGTTTGTCAATGGGAAATGGGAAACAATGGGACAATGACCACAGTGAAACAAATAGCAATGACAATGGTAATATAATGTCGATGACGGCAGTGGTGAAATGACAAACTGAAACCGTGAGGACAGTGACACTTTGACAATAGATGCATAGGTATATATATCAACAATACAAGTTGGGAAAATCTTCACAAGGCCATCAACATGTTCTCTGAGATTACACTTTCCCCTGCTTCCTAATATTCCCCCCTACTTCCCAAAATTTTCCCAAGAATTTAGAAGCCCCTTATCCCCTTCATTTTGCTTCATTTCGACAAAATTCCTTGTTTAACACATCAGGATAAGTTTCACTCAAAAAGGGAGAAACACAGGCCTAGCCTAGAAAATTGCCAAGTTGTGGCAAGAAACTAGGGTTTGTGCAAAAATGAGGAATTTGGGGGATCTCAGTGATGGGAAGTGTTTAATAGGGTATATTAAGGATAGGGAAAGGTGTGTGAACATCAGGATACAATTTTTTTCGATGATTTGACCATCCAAGAGAAATTACCTCCAAAACCCTAGGAGAGGGAAATGGACCTTACCTAGGCACAACTGAAGCATGAACAAGATGTAAAATGACTCTTTGGAACCTGACATGATGATGAAAACCCTTTGAATGATGGTACACTCAGCTGAATGGTGACATGGACCGACATTTGGACAACTTTGACAGGAGTAAAAGCAACCCCTAGACCTAATGCCTAGTGACCAAATTTTGCTTGAAGACTCATTGAAATGACAAAATTTGACCTTGACACCTTAAAATCACTTTGTAAGAGCATGTTTGATCACTGGAGGAAAGTTGCAAAGACTGACTCTAACACAATCCATGGTCTAGAGGTCAATGTTCTAATACCTTTACAGATTGGAACCATGTTTTTACAGCATTGGGAGCAGGGAATCAGTTTCTCGCTAGTCAGCAAGGGAACTTTCCTTTCCCTTCATCAAGTACTTCTCAGGTTTTTTCTCCATTTGCAAATTCTTGGAGCCCTTACCAAGGGGCTTCTTCTTCATTCGATACCTCGGTTGGAGGGAATGGTACTGTGTATAGTAACTCTATGTTGGGGAGGGGGGGTCCTTCTCCGAATGTTGGGTCGCAGGTATTTTCATATGGCCCAACATTCTCTACAAACAATATTTGGAAACCTGGTGCCTCAACAAATCCAGGGTATTCTTTTCAAAATGTTGGGAATCATTCCTATGGATGATGGAATAATCAGGCTCCTCCTCGCTTATCATTTCTAGAAATGTTAAAATTGCCAGATTTTCCGAAATTAACTAACGATACAATTCAGTATAGTTTGGGATGGCCTCCGATCCCCACCAAAATCCCCTTAGACATTCCAATTTTTTAAGGGAATAATGGAGAGGATTCGACAGATCATATCACCACTTTCCATTTATGGTGTTCATCCAACTCCCTGATTGATGATTCGATTAGGTTGAGGTTATTTCAACGCACCTTAACTGGAAATGCAGCCAAGTGATATATTGAGTTAACTGGGGTTAGTTTTTCCACTTTTGGATATCTGGCTACCATTTTCTTAAACCACTTTCAGTTACCTGTCCGTTATGACGTCGGGACTGATCTCCTGGCCAATTTTCAACAGGATAAGGAAACTCAAATTTCTGATCATATTCAGGAATGGCGAAGAAGGAAGAGGCTCATTAAAGACCATATTCCGAATGAATTCCTTCTGGAATGGTTTTTGAAATCTTTGCAGCCATATATTTCTAAAGATGTATCCCTTTCAGAGGTATTTTCTGAAGAGCAGGCTATTTATAGGGCTCAGCAATTGGAACTGATTTATCCTCAGTCTGGAGTCCTTAATAAAATTTTGTCGGATGCTCCTCACTCCAAATTGGACTTATCCAAAACTAAACCTGGTCCTCATGGTGATGGGATTATTGGTTCTATCGATAGAGGTGCAGCTAACATGCTTAGTCAATTGCAACAGTTGTCTATACAATATGTTTCTTCTAGTCAGGTTGTGCCTTCAGTGTCAACTCCTTCCTTGTCCTTGGTAATTAATGTTGTCTAGACTTCTAACCCCAAAGGAAATCAACAATCCGATGGGAAGAAGAAAGGACGGAATAACAAGAAGAAAGGCAAGGATGGGAAGGGGAATGCAAACAAAACCAACGATCATGTTGGAGAGGGTCAAAAGGATAATAAAAAGAAAGTGAAGTTTCCATGCAAGTTGTGCACTGGAGACCATCTTACGCACCTTTGCCCTAAAATTCAGGATGTGCAATGCTTGTTAGCTCAACAGGGTTCTTCTAGTTCCCAAGTTGTGCTGAAAAACCCTTTTCCCCAAGGGCAGCAATTAATTGCTGGCACGAATCAAAATTGTGGGGCTCCCTCTGGGGGTAGCTAGGAAGGGGAAAATACGTCAAACATATACATGATGAGTGCTCACGCAGATATCGCTATGAGATCTCGTGATTATGGTGAAGCTGAGTCTTCGAAAACTAAGGGTACTCCTGATAGTGATGAGCCACTTCATATTATGAGGCCTACTATTGAGCCTATACCTCGGATGCCAAAGACATCTTCAAAACGTACGACGATTAATCCAAATTCAAAGGCTGCCCAAAACTACTCAATTGTAGAAGATCTGGCTCAGAGTCCTTGCGCCATGTCTGCATTAGAGGTGCTCCAGTCTTGTCCTACTCAGCGAAGTGCTTTGCTCACTGCTATTGGGGTTGTAGATCCAAAAAATTCTCTAATGATTACATATGATATGTCAAATTTTAAAAAGAGACTCCCTCATCATATGGCTTTCCATATCAGATCGAGTTATCGAAAATTCAATATCTTTCAAACGATCGTTGATGAAGGTGCTTCCACATGTGTAATGTCTCTTGCATGCTGAAAGGGTATTGGATCTCCTGCAGTTGTTCCTTCAGCCACTCTTTTGACTGCATTTGATGGTCATTCTCACAGGCTGCATGGTATTGTTTCGGCTTTGCCCATCTGTGTTGGGGGAAAAACTGTACATATCAAAGTTGAGATAGTCGATGCAAGCTTAGACTATAACCTTCTGTTGTGGTGAAATTGGATCTATGAGATGGATGCTATTGCATCCTCATTATTTTGTATTGTTTGTTTCCCTCACGAAGGGAGAATTGTTACAGTTGACCAACTGGATTGTTCTCCTATAGATTAGAATGCATCTTCTGACTCAACCATTTCTTTGGTGAAGGATACCAAAACGCCTATTGAGAATTTGGGGGTTGGAATGTATTCTTCTTTGATGGGTACTTTTGATCTTCTGCCTCCTCCGGTTCATATCAATGCAATTTCATCCTCCAAGGCTCCTATTCGAAGAGAGTTTTTCAGAACTCATTATTTTTTGGACCCTTGGACCTTACCTTCTCCTACCTCCACATTAGCAGAAGGTCAAGTGGGTGGAATGGCATTTCCAATGTCTGCAGCTGATTTATTATAGCTCTATTGTTGACTCTGCAGAGTCCATTCCAGTTTCTCTTTCACTGGAGGAATTGGATGGAGATGTGGCTCCGGCTTGGACTCTTAGTTCATCTTCATCTCAGGATTTCCTTGATACCACTCTTCCATCTGAAGAATCCATCCTAGAAGCTATGACTAGTGTAGAGAGACTGTGGGATGATTTGCATCATCGATCTTACTTTCTACCAGATTTGAGTGAAGTTGAATTAAGTTTTCCTAGCCCTTAGTCTTCTGGTCCTATTCACCAGGTCCTAAACCCTTTAGCACCAACACAGGTTTTTTCTGAAGGGAACATGGCTATGATTTCTCCTACTATCCCAGTGAACATTTCCAGAGATCCCAGCATTATAGAGAATGTTTTCATCGGAGCTGAATGTTCCCCTAAAGAGATTCAAATTTACATTGATCTCTTTCGAGAGTTTAGGGATGTGTTCACGTGGTCTTATGCTTGGTATAGATCCATCTATTGTCTAGCATGATATCAAGGTGTACAAAAATTCTAAGCTTGTCAGGAAAAGCTTTGTCTGGTCAACCCTAGGAAGGCAGCAGCTATCAAAGCTGAGGTGGAGAAGCTGCTTAAGGAGGGATTCATTTTTCTTGTTCCTTTGGCAGAGTGGGGTTCGAATCCAGTTCCTGTGGATAATAAACAAGGAACAATTCAAGTTTGCATTGATCTCAGGGACCTAAATAAGGCATGTCTTAAAGATAACTACCCCACACCATTTATAGATCATATTATCGATGAGTGTGCAAGAAATGCGATTTTCTCCTTCATGGATGGTTTCTCTAGATATAATCAAATTACTATCCGTCCTGAAGATCAGCATAAGACTACATTTATTTGTCCTTGGGGTACCTTTGCTTACAAGAAAATGCCTTTTGGCCTTAAAAATGTTGGAGCTACTTTTTAGCGGGCTATGTCTTATGATCGAGGCATACTTGGATGATTTAGCTTCTCATTCTCGCAAGAGAGTTGATCATCCTTCTCACCTCTTTCAAGTATTTTAACGATGTCCGTATTACAAAATCTGGTTGAATCCGAACAAGTGTGTTTTCACGGTCACATCCGGTCATTTGTTGGGATTTATTGTGTCTACGGAAGGGATTCAGGTAGATCCCTTCAAGGTTGAGGAAATACTTCAGTTGCCTCCCCCGTATTCTATTTCTCAACTTCAAAGTCTGAAAGTAAAAGCTAATTTTCTATGGAGATTTATTGTAAATTATGTCGAGATTACGAAAGGATTTATGAGATTATTAAAGAAAGGAGTTCCATTCTTTTGGGATGAATTTTCTCAACGCTCATTCAATGCTTTGAAAAAAGCATTGACCTCTGCTCCTATAGCGAGTCCACCTAATTATAGTAGGGATTTCCTCTTGTATCTCGCGGCAGCAGAATCTACCATTGGTGTGGTTCTTTTTTAGGAGGACGATGCTCTTTCAAAGCATGTTATATACTACCTTAGTCGAGGCTTGGTAGGACCTGAACTCCAATACTCTTCGATAGAGAAGCTTGCTTTAGCAGATGTCCATGATGTACAGTGGCTCAGACATTACATTCTTCTTCGAAAAACCTATGGTTTGATAACGGTCAATCCATTTTAGTTTGTTCTCAGTAGGCGAGTGATTAGGGGAAAATACAATAGATGGATTGTGATTTTGGAGGAATTTGATCTTGAGTTTATGTTTGCCAAGTCCAAGAAATCATTGATTTTTGCAGAATTAATTTTTGAGTTGCCCTATGGAGAAGAGATGGTTTATGATGAATCCTTTCCGGATGAACATCTTTTTCTCATTTCTTCACAGGATCCTTAGTATGGGGATCTCATAGTATATCTCCATACTGCGAATTTTCCCTCGACTTTTTTGAAAGATGAGCGCCGTAAGTTACGTCACCTAGCTAAAAGTTACTTGATCATTGCTGACACTTTATATCGTCACGAGGTTGATTCAATCCTTAGACGATGCTTAACTCTCGAAGAGGTTGAGGTTGTGTTGAATGATTGCCACAGTGGAGTTTGTGGTGGTCATTTATCTAGGCTTGCTACAGCCCAAAAAATATTGCGTGCTGGATACTTTTGGCCTTCAATTTTCAAATATTGTATGGAATCGGTCAAAAGGTGTCATCCATGTTAGGTCTATACTCGAAAGATGTGCACTCATCCAGCTCCACTCTTTCCTCTCATCACTGTCAGCCCCTTTACAAACTAGGGTATTGATTATACTACTTGTAACACGCCTTCGGCTAAATATCACAAGTATATTATTGTAGCCGTAGAATACTTCACGAAGTGGGTCGAGGCTATGCCTACTTTTGGGAATGATGGTGCGAAAAAAGCTCTTTTCCTCTTCAATCAGGTCATTTGTTGCTTTGGTATTCCCAAATAGATTGTCACTAATCATGGCAGTCACTTTCAGAACAACATGATGGCTGAATTGGCTCTGAAATTAGGTTTTCGGCAGGAGCACTCATCTCCATACTATCCTCTGGCCAATGGGCAAGTGGAAGCCGTAAACAAATCCTTGAAGACAATTCTTCAACAGACGATTGATAAAGCTCGATCCAATTGGCACATTATGTTGCATTATGCGCTTTGCACATACTAGATGTCAGTCAAAACTGCAACCAATTTTACTCCGTTTCAACTGGATTATGGGTTGGAATCTATATTTCCCATCGAGTGTGAAATTTCTTCTCTTAAGTTAGTTGTAGATCTTCTTCCCGACACTTCTAGTCTCGAAGAAGGTCTCCTTAATCTGGAACATCTCGATGAGTAGTGTCGGGATGTCACCACGATGAATGAGGCACATAAGAAACGGGTAAAGGTTCAGTACGATAAATCTGTCAAACCTAGGGTTTTTTCCGAGGGAGACCTTGTCTTGGTTTATGCCCAAGAAAAGGATGCCCTGGGAGCAGGAAAATTCAAATCTATGTGGTATGGCCCCTTCATCATTAAAAATGTCTTCAAGAAAGGAGCTTATGCCTTGATTGATTTTGATGGAAATGAGTTGTCGGAGCCCAGAAATGGGCTCTATTTGAAAAAGTATTTTTCCTAGGTTTTTTCCTATCATCTTACTTTTTGTATATAGTACATATTTGAGTTTCCAATTTTTTGTGTGATTATGATGCATTTGATCTGCTTTGGCAGGTTGTGTTGGATGTCATGAGTCATTTTGGTTTCACCGATGGTGCTAGTAGACATACCCAGAACGCGGCTTCCATGGTTTGGGTACTTCATTATCCATCCAGTCAATTGTTGGTTTTAAGAGGTGTCTGCATTGGTCCTGCTTCGAACAACATAGCAGAATACACTGCAGTGGTTTATCTACTCTCGGAAGCAATACCCTTGGGTGTTTATTCGTTAGTAGTTTTCTTGGACTCCCAGCTGGTGGTTTCACAGTTGAACAACACATATCGGGTTAGAGACCCATTTTTGCACCGATTGTTTTTTAGGGTACGTTTGTTGCAAAGATCATTTCAATTTCTAACATTCATTCACATTCCTCGAGCTGAAAATTGGATGGCAGACTTATTAGCTAATCAAGCAATTGATTGGCATATTCATCCTTCAATACTTTAATCAATATGTCAAATACATCATTCATTTTCATACATTTGAGTCATCACATCATATAAATCGTTGTGTATATATATATAGTCAGAGTGTTCAAAAATATACAAAATCTGGACCCATCTGTCCTACAAAATTAGGGCTTATGCCCGATCATGTTCAGTATCAAAAATATATTACAGTCATCCGATAAAATCTATAAATCTAATCATGTGGTCCCTCCCCAATATTCGTGTTCTTATAGAACACGATAGTAGTCGCTACACGGTGGAATAACCACACCCAGTCTTGTGGTACTCTGGCTACCCATCTTTGGATAGCCTCTGGTAGGTCCTCTAACGCAGAGATAGGCACTTGGCTAGTCAAACTCTCCAAGTTCCTCAGGATGGCATGGAGTCTCCTACCATGGTCTTCAACATTTATCTCACCTCTGCAGCGCTTGTGCCTTGGGTATCCCTCAGGTCTGACTAGTCCCATATCTGCGTCATGGTCATCAATAATCTTGTAAGTCATTTTAGTTCAATCAAAAACATTTTTTCGTTATCATATCTTGAAAAAAATCAAAAATTTCATATAATCAAAAATAAAAAATTGCAATCTCACCAATTGCGCCCCATGCTGCACTAGGTGGAAGGAATAGATTTGAATCACCACGAAAATCCATCCCAGCATAGGGATAATATTCCATGGCGATAACTTGTTCCTCCCACCATTGGAAGAACTCGCCATCCCAAGTGGTTCAGGGAACTTCACTTCCCCCCAATCTCTTCATCATATCAGCCCACCGGACTATTATTGGATCTCTAGGGCTGCTGATGGTTGAGATGAATTTGGGCCGAAGCCCTGGAATCCTCTCGAAGAAGAATGTTAGCAAGATTATTCCATACCCAAAAATTTTAGTTTTTGCCTTTCGGATCGAAGTCAATTGTCTTTTCATGTTGCTCAGCAATGTTGTGCACCAATCAAAGAGGTGAATCAAACATTCTCCTGCAATGCTCATTTGTGTCCTCGAAGCCTAATGTAGAGAAGAATATCTTGCTACTCTTCCAATGGTGAAGAGGAGGATTTTCATATATAGTTCTTTCAAATCTTTGATTGGTATCTGTGTACCTACTTTTTGAGACTCCTCTACGCAGTAGACTTGAACGTAATCTTCCACAATAAGCCCTCCCAAAGGCTTTCCGTGCAAATCTACTGAATCTCCTATCTGAGAGAGTCCAATGATGAAATATATGTCTTCCACTTCTATGCGTAGTGGCATTTGATCTATAATGAAGCAGTCTTCTTCCAACTTCCAGTGATCTACCAACATTTGAAGCAATCAGACATTACTTTTCATGTTTGGCATTTTAAAAAACTTGAGTAATCCACAACTTCGAAGGATATCGAGTGAATTTTGATCTTCCATCACTTTATTGTCGATGGCACTATGTTCACGCTCCCTCCAGCTAATAGACATCCTGAGAAAATTCATTAAATCCTTCATTAGGTTCAATTTTTAAATTCTTGGTCTGTGCATATGCGGCTTCGTTTATACACAGTCGTGTATCATACGCAGGTTTGTCCACACAAACCCACATATGCGCAGAGGGTTTCATCAAAAATCTCTTTCCTACGGTCAAATTTCTAAATTCTTATCTTAAAATGGAACGAAATGGATGCAAAGGATCAATTTAGAGCTTACCTGTCTGATTTGGCGTGATTTGATGGCTGATTGCTCTGGTTTTGAGAAAAGGAATTTCTTGCTCCAAAAGTTCCTTCCCCACTTCTGCAATGTGAAAATGACCCAAATATCAGGTATTTTTTCAAGAACATTTTGCTGAATTCGAGATTTTTTCTGGTTTTAATTCGGATCCATGACCGCTGACCTGTCATGGCAGGTATATGATTTTGAACTGGCATATCAGTTAGGGAATCCATTTTCCATTGCATTCTGCATACTAGACTCCATTCTAATCACTTGCCATGGGGTCGAACCCATCATGTCATGAGTACTTAACCCATTTCACTCGTTGGTTTTTAATCATGACTTGGTGGTAGAGCCTTCCTTTACATGGGCTTCCTAGTTAGTTCCTCGCTAGCATTTGTCACCCATGTTGAAATTTATGTAGCCTTGGGAGTTCTCTTTAGTCCCACCATGACATATGCATTGAAGCTTCATTCTTATTCTTCTTCACTGTCATTTTTCTGGCCATTACCCTGGAGGCTACCTTATGTTGTCGAGTTGTATTATTGCTTTGCATATTGACTACTTGTTTATCTTGGCCTTCAGCCGACTTCATTTGAACTCAATGTTTAAGCCATCTTTTGACCATGAATTTATGTACAAGTTAACCATGCAATCATTTAGCTACCACGACTTGACACCTTGTTACCTATGGATGGAACATTCCTTTGAGTATCACTTACCAGTTTTCGCCACCTTGCATTGAGCATAGGATTGTTCCTATCCTAGGAACTAGTGCATCTGTTTCATGATAGTCATTCTATCCATTTTACTATAGCATTCTTTCATTCTTTTTCAGGCTTTGAATATGAAAAAGACAAAAAAAAAATATATGTGAAAAAATAGCAAGAACAGGATATTACTTCATATTTTGATGGCAGCTACAGTGTCAGTTTTGTCGCCCTTGAACAAAGCACAAAAAGCTATGTCTATCCTTCATTTGGGATGGTTTTAGTTTTTGACTTAGGAGAAGCCATAACCTTGTCACATGCGTCAGTTCTCCCCTGGTTGGTTATCTCTTCCAACCATATGGAGGGTTTGTTCATGCCTCCTTCATGACAAACTTATACAAAGTTATCATTCGCTACCATAGTCAACATGATTCATGCTTTTTTTCAAGGGAATTTAACCTGAGTCGGCCTTTTTGTGGTGTCTCGACTCATTTTTCAGTCGGCCTTCCCAGTCTTGTTAGTATCTTGTTTTATCACATCAGATTTTTGGTCCTGTGCTCGTGTTGGTTTGAGGTCTCCATTGACTTCTTGCCGGCGGGTTTGTCTCTTATTGACTACGACATATTGCTCTGAGATAAAACCTAGAGCTGCACCCTGGGCCTATTTACATCATTGATAGGTGACCTTGTGCTCAGCATTTGACCATCATTATGGGTCTTTTACTGATTGGTTTCCCTTGTGTTCGACATCAGCTTACATTATCACACCTGGGATTCGTGCAATACCTTGAATTCCATTTGACCCTATCATTGATATCTCGACTCTTGGTCAGCTTTCATTATTGGTTGGTTCAGAGGGTTTCTGCCGTGCGCTAGCTTCATCTTGTGCATGCCGGAAACGTACTTCGGGTTGGTTACTTCACTCTACTTTGTCTGATTCCTTCCAAATCTTGGCCTGCGGGTTACACTCTCACTGGACTGATGTGGGATGCCTTAATGCCTTCCTTCCAATAGATCTTTTCCCATCGACTCTGACTCATTGCTCTAGGAATAAGGTCTAGAGTCCTTTTGTCAGTACCTTAGGGTTTGCAGTCATCAGCGGCAGACTCTTCGCTATCGATAGTGAGGATACA
Organism: Pinus albicaulis; assembly: GCA_034641835.2. Taxonomy (NCBI): domain Eukaryota; kingdom Viridiplantae; phylum Streptophyta; class Pinopsida; order Pinales; family Pinaceae; genus Pinus; species Pinus albicaulis. The sequence continues at coordinate 1,074,871,218 of CM076574.1, forward strand.
TCATTGCCTCCTGATTGATAGATTCTTTCATATGTTCAACCTCAATGTTAGGATATTCTGACACATAGGAAATAGTTAAGAATAACTTAGTCTAGTGTAGAGTTAGGTAAAGTGTGTTTCTTTACCATGTACATTTGTAACTTATAATCCGACGGTCATGATTTGTAGTGATCCGACGATTATCTCTCACCTTGGTATTAACGACACTTGATCCATGGCTTAACACCCGATTGGTCCATTATCTCTATTTAAAGAGCATTGAGGGTCATTTGTCCGGTAACCCTTTATGAGAGAAACATATGTAACTTTTCTTTTTATATTAATAAATTCCCTGAAGTGGCCGCGTTGGCTCAGGGCATGGACTGTTTCCCTCTTTGAGGGTTTTAACCACATGATTATATTGGTGTACTGATTTTTGATCTGTTTGTGAGCGGTGACCTTTGGTTCTTGATCTTCATAACTTACCCTATAAATTCCTACATGGTATCAGAGCCATTTTGAGGGCCACGTCCGTTGTTGATCAAAATCTGAAGTCGGTTTGACTGCATGTGAATGTCGTTTTGTATATCTACTATTTCTGAACATTTTTGGGCTTGGAGAACTGCTTGGTTGTGTCCGGAGCATCTGTTACAGTGAGGAACGCCTTTCGTTTCATGCGAAAAGGTTGCCAGCTACCCAAGTTATGTCAGTTTAGATCTGGAGGTATAAAGCATCTATTTTGCAATTATATTTGTTAATAGTTCTGCTTATTTCGTATTTTTTCTGTATTAAGGTTTTATTTATTTATCGGATCTATACCCTCTTCTCTGTGTATGCTCTTTGTTGTGCGCTCCGTGCGATCTCGGCAAATCAGAAACAGGAAAAAGGGATTTTTTTTCTACGTATGCTCTTTCCCCGCGTCTTTGTGCGATCTCGGGAAATCAGAAATAGTGAAAAAAGTGATAGTTGCCGGTAAGGCTAACCAAGAATCTAACATTCTGCCGTAAGGCTTTGCATTTCGTTTTTTTTTTTTCTCGTTTTTGTGTTTTTTGTGCTAGAAAAGGCACGCACACCACCCTTAATAATAATAATAATAATAATAATAATAATAATAATAATAATAATAATAATAATAATAATAATAATAATAATAATAATAATAATAATAATAATAATAATAATAATAATCCCCCCTTCCTCCTTTCTAAAATAACATGATCCTTTTACTATCTCACTTGGTGAGGGGTTAGTTTACGAGAATAAAGGTCTTGGGTTCAAGTCTCCTTCTCAAGCTTCTTTTGTAAAAAATTTGTGTTCAAAGGGGTGGAATTTTTTTTAAAAAGCCGCACTTCATCCCATTCCCGTAACTTTTTCGGCATCTATAACTCAGTTTTTTCAAAAGGCATAACTTCTTCATCCGGAAGCCGTTTTCGAGCCGTTTTTTTAAATGGCCTAATTTTTTGAGATATTTCCATTGGAGCGGTTAGTTTCAGCTTTTCTCGGCTTCAGTTTAAAAATAAATAAAAAATGGAAAGTGCATGCCCGATTATTCTTAACAACACCAATTATTTCCAATGGCTACCTCACATGGTAGATATCCTTAAAAGTAAAGGACTTTATAGAATAGCCACAGGACAAGAAACTAAACCTTCAGATGATGATAAAGTTGCTAAATGGGAAAATAAACAAGATCAATCACGAGGGTTGATAGGAATGTCCATTTCTCAAGATCTTTGATTTCATATCCTTGACATTGACACCCCTGATGAGGCCCTAGAAAAGCTAAAAACTGTTTTTGGCGTTCAAAATCAAATCTGGGCCCACCAGCTTGAAAATGAATTGCTTACTTTGGACCCCAAAAATTTCTCCTCCATTGAATATTTTTTGTCCAAATTTAAGACCCTCCGAATTCTTTTAGAAGGTTGTAAGATAAAAAAGGATGATGGTAGCCTCATATATTGCATTCTTGCTAAGCTTGGTCCTGCATACTCTGTATTTGTTTCTGCCTTCCATTCCACCAGATAAGCCATAATTTCTTCAGGAACCACCTACATCTTCGATTTCATATCCTTGACATTGACACCCCTGATGAGGCCCTGGAAAAGCTAAAAATTGTTTTTGGCGTTCAAAATCAAATCCGGGCCCACCAGCTTGAAAATGATTTTCTTAGTTTGGACCCCAATAATTTCTCCTCCATTGAAGATTTTTTGTCCAAATTTAAGACCCTCCGAATTCTTTTAGAAGGTTGTAAGATCAAAAAGGACGATGGTAGCCTCATATATTTCATTCTTGCTAATCTTGGTCCTGCATACTCTGTATTTGTTTCCGCCTTCCATTCCACCAGAGAAGCCATCATTTCTTCAAGAACCACCTACAAGAATCCCTCTTTTGATGCCTTTTGTGATTCTTTGATAAGAGAACAAGAAAAAATTGTACACCTTGGTCTTATCACTACTGGAAACGCTTCTAACAAAGCCTTAGCAGCCCAACAACAACCATATCAAAAGAATCCCAAGAAGCAGTATCCTAAAAAATATGGTCCTAAACCAAACAAGGGCCCTAAGCAATTTTAGCCGCAAATTGAAAAATCAAATCACCAAAATAATAAGGCAAATCAAAACAAAGGGAAGAAGACAGATAGACATTGCAACTTTTGCAATCGGGATGGCCATCTAGAGTCCAAATGTTTTAAGAAGATGGAAGCCTTAGAAGCAGCAATGAAGAAGCACAACATCAATTTGGAGCACTCTTCACCTTCATCTTCAAGCACGACACTTTCTGCTTGTGGTTGTCAAGCATCAAGATCTGGTTATGCATTAAATGTATCTTCTTCTTCTCCTTCTCATGAATGGCTCATTGATTCTGGAGCTTCTTACCACATGGCTAAAAATAAATCCATGTTTTCTGATTGTAACACCAAACATATTTATGTTGGTGATGATACATCTCTTAGTGTTGTAGAATCTGGAACCATTCATCTACATAATGGTCAGTTTAATGATGTACTATGTGTTCCTACCTTGTCATACAACCTTATATCTGTTTATCAGATAACTCATTCAGGTGAAGGGAAAATAGTAGAATTCTCACCTCATGATGTTGTAATCAAGGATCTCAAAGATCCTAAACATATTTTAGCTACAAGCATTGCTAATGATTCCACAAGGTTGTATAAGTTTGACAACTTTGGGTCATCCTCTCTTCCCTTCGTTTTTGTTGCTCATAATGATGATATGAGCAAACTTTGGCATGAGCGATTTGGTCACTTAAACTATCACTCTCTTCAAACTCTATGTAAGGAAAATATGGTGACGGGCCTTCCTATGGTATCTTGCCGAGATGGTGTTTGCTCCGGATGTGTACTCGAAAAACATCATCGGGATAGTTTTGACAAACGTGCCTCTTGGCACGCTTCAGCCCCTTTGCAGCTTGTGCACAGTGATTTATGTGGTCCACTTCTTATTGTTTCTTTCTCTGGTTGCAAGTACTTCTTAACTTTCATTGATGATTTTTCCAAACGCACTTGGGTATATTTCTTAAAACTCAAGAGTGAAGTTTTTAACATGTTCTTGGCCTTTAAGGCCTTTGTTGAGAAACAATTTGGACATCAAATTCTTAAGTTAAGATCAGACAATGGAGGAGAATATGTTAACAACAAATTTATCAACTTCTGCACTGAGCATGGCATTCAATTGCAACATACTGTTCCATATACTCCACAACAAAATGGTGTAGCTGAAAGGAATAATCGCACCTTAAAAGAAATGGCTAATTGTATGCTTCAATCTAAAGGACTTGGTCTCAATTTTTGGGCAGAAGCCATTAACTGTGAAAATTACATAGTAAATCGCACTCCTAATAAGGTTTTAAAGAATATAACTCGAGAAGAAGCTTGGAGCTCAATCAAACCAGATGTAAGTCACTTTCGTGTTTTTGGAAGTGATGCTTGGGCCCATATTCCAGATGCGAAACATAAAGCCTTAGAACCTAAGAGTGAAAAATGTATTTTTGTTGGATATTCTGAAGATGTCAAAGGATATAGACTTCTTCAACCCAAATCCAAAATATAATCATTAGAAGAGATGTAAAGTTTGATGAAAATATATCGGCCTGCAAGCCTAGTTTGGCGGGTGTGCCACCTTTGGCATGCGAGCCTAATTCGGCATATGTGCCACCTCTCTCTCTCTCTTCTATTTTTAATGGCATTCCTTCTAGTTCAGATGATGACAACAGGGATGACAATCCTCCTCCAGCTCGTGAAATTGTTCCTTATACTCCATCGCTTCCAAGATGGGTTCGCTCTACTCGGGATGCAACAGGTTCTCTTGCAGGGGACCCTGCCGATCGACGACATACACGTTCTCAGTTCGAAAGAGCCTCTTCCTTATTGGCTCAAGTTCCAGAAAAACTTGATCCAGAAACCTTTGAAGAAGCCTCCGGTCATCCAGATTGGGATGAAGCTATGAATGAAGAGTATCGTTCCTTATTGGAAAACAATACTTGGGATCTTGTTCCTCTTCCAAAAGGAAGAAAACTTGTCAGATGCAAATGGGTTTACAAAACCAAGTTTGGACCAGATGGAAAAGTGGATAGACATAAAGCTTGTCTTGTTGCTAAAGGTTTTTCACAAGTTGAAGGCATTGACTATACTGAAACCTTCTCCCCTGTTGCCAAAATGAATTCTATCCGCCTTGTTCTTTCCCTTGTTGCCTCCTTTAAATGGGAAGTCCATCAGATGGATGTTAAATCTGCCTTCTTACATGGAGATTTGCATGAAGAAATCTACATGGAACAACCCCCTGGATTTATCCAAAAATACTCTAGCCTTGTTTGTCGCCTTAGGAAGTCTCTCTATGGTCTCAAACAAGCTCCTCGGGCTTGGTATGCCAAAATGGATAGATTTCTCTTAGATAATGGCTTTTTTAGGTGTCATTCTGACAACACTGTCTACACCAAGAAAGTGGGTAATTCCATCACCATCCTTGTTCTTTATGTTGATGATCTTATCCTTACTGGTAGTGATCCAAACCATATAAACCATGTGAAGTCTAGCCTCAAAAAGAAGTTTGAAATGACAGACTTAGGACACTTTCATTATTTCCTTGGTCTTCAAGTCTTGCAATCCAAGGAAGGCATTACCCTCTCTCAGTCCAAGTATGCCTGTGATCTTCTACACCACTTTCACATGGAAGATTGTAAGCCAGCCCCTTCTCCCTTTCAGTTTGGAGTCAAGCTTTCAGTCACTTGTACTACCCCTAAAGTTGATGCTACCTTATACCGTCAACTTGTTGGTAAACTTTTGTATCTAACCCATACCCATCCTGACCTTTCCTTTGCCGTTGGTCTTGTCGCTCGGTTTATGCACCAACCTCATGAAAGTCACTGGAAAGCAGCTAAAAGAATACTTCGATATATTCGAGGTACAGTTCAGTTCGAGATTCATTACAGTGCAGGAGCATCTCCCTTGTTGATTGGTTTCACTAATTCTGATTGGGCTGGTGACCCTGATGATCGGAAGTCCACTGCAGGATATGTATTCACTCTTGGTTCAGGACCTATTACTTGGTCTTGTAAGAAACAAAGTGCCATCTCCCTTTCTTCAGCAGAAGCAGAGTATCGTGGTGCAGTTGAAGCCAGCAAGGAAGCCATGTGGCTTCGTCAGATCCTGTCTAAATTTGGTCTTCATCAGCAGCATCCAACTACACTTTGGTGTGATAATCATAGTGCCATTCAGCTATGTAAAGATCCAGTTCAGCATCAGCGTATGAAACACATTGAATTCCACATACACTTCATCAGAAAGCTCATTCATGATCGTGTTCTTGAAGTGCAGTATTGTCTGACCAATGATCAAGTAGCCGATCTCTTTACGAAGGCTCTCACAGAAGCGAAGTTTACCAAACTTCGATCCATGCTTAGAGTTCAGGAAAGTTGTCATTAAGGGGGGATAGGCTCTAATGCCTCCTTCCTTCTCCTATTGTGTCACTTTTGTAAATCCTTCAATCCTATCCCAATTTGTTCTTAAGGGGGATGTTAGGATATTTCGACACATAGGAAATAGGCTCCTTTTGTGTCACCTTTGTAAATCCTTCAATCCTATCCCAAGTTGTTCTTAAGGGGGGATGTTAGGATATTCCGACACATAGGAAATAGTTAATAATAACTTAGTCTAGTGTAGAGTTAGGTAAAGTGTGTTTCTTTACCATGTACATTTGTAACTTACAATCCGAAGTTCACGATTTGTAGTGATCCAACGGTTATCTCTCATCTCGGTATTAACGGCACTTGATCCGTGGCTTAACACCCGATTGGTCCATGATCTCTATTTAAAGAGAATGGAGGGTCATTTGTCTAGTAACCGTTTATGAGAGAAACATATGTAACTTTTCTTTTTATATTAATAAATTCCCTGAAGTGGCCACGTTGGCTTAGGGTGTGGACTGTTTCCCTCTTTGATGGTTTTAACCACGTGATTATACTGGTGTACTGATTTGTGATCTGTTTGTGAGCAGTGACCTTTGGTTCTTGATCTACAGAACTTACCCTGTAAATTCCTACACTCAATTCATTTATTCGCACTTGCTATATTGTACTGGGTCACCTTGACACTCATTATCATTATCGGTGGGTTGTATCGCGTTTGTTAACAGTATACATCAATGACCGGTAATCAAACGATTTCTTACATGGTCGACTTCAGTTCATTCATTTCCATTGTGTAGAATTGTACCATAGTGATCGGTGAAGATCTCAAGTTTTCATTAGCATGATTCGGTTCACTTAGACAGCTTCCTCAGTTTTGTGCTAGTGACACCGTCCACCTTTATATGTTGCAGTGTCACCACAACAACATCCTATATGTTGGCTCCTGAGTTGCGTATAGTACCATTTGTTCCACCACTTATGATTTGGTACTTGGAGATTCATTTGTGAATTTTGTGATCAGATATCTATTACAACATCATTGATTAGTCTTCTATATGTGATACTTGGACCTAATTTTGACTTGTACTTCTGGGTAGTGATCAGATGATTCACTATGTACTTTACATTTTCAGCTATACTTATATACATTTTGGATCCGATTTGTACTTCATTTGCGGACATGCTTTTCTTTCACTGAGCATGGGTATGCTCGCCTTATACACGAGCTATCTCTTTGATCTCTCTCATTGGTTTTTTGGCAGGCTGAAATCTGGTGAAGTCCTCTCTAGTCCTCGCAAGGTTCTTTTTATGCACATAATACATTTCGGCCATCATGTACCCCTTCTGACCTCATATATTAGGGGGCATCTATTATAGCATCATTTATCACCTTCATGTACTTGATGATTTACACTTTGGCCTTGGACACCCTTTCCCCTCAGACTTGAACATTTTCACAAAAAACAATATATTGTAACCCATACGCGACTCTGCCCAAACTTTTCCATGTATACACGCGAGTACATTAATAGAGATCCGTGTATACCTTTTTAATTATTATATATATATATATATATATATATATATATATATATATATATATATATATTCCCTATTTTTTAGGTGGGTTTGATGGTTATTCCAGTAATTTAATCACCCCAGTCCGTGGCCTAACTGCTCCTAACTGCAGAACCTAATTTGAGGGAATATAAAATCCCCTCAAAGAAATGGCCTAAGAGAGAGAAAAATATAGATATTATACTCTGTTGGAGCCCTATTCAAGTCTGATATTCCTGTGCCTCCTGCACTTCCCAGGTATATTCAGGAAACCCTTGTTTCCTTGAGATGCTCATCACCCTATATGAAATCTATTATGCACACATCTTGAAAGAATTCTTGTGAGCCTAGGGCTGGACGAATCCAGAGAACGGTATGCTCAAAGGCCGTGGCAGGATTCATGTGATATCTCCATGTTTTGATTAATGTACGTGTCATTCATAATAATAAAAGCCATCTTGTTCCCGATGTTTACGTGTCTATGATGCTTTATACATGTGTAATAATCATTAATTGAACATTTCATATTTCTTTTATGATATTATGCATGGTTTTCACTAACATATAGAATCTATATATGTTGTACAACTAGGTTTTTATGTTCATTCTTTGTTGATTTACAGGTTTCAGAGCACAAAGTGTTGCAGGGGGTTTGCACCCCGCGAGATCTACATCAACAGAGGGACTTTCAGGTAAGTTCTGCAACCAGTAATATCTAGTTTTCAGTATAAAAGTTGGTTAAGTGAGTCCTTATTGAATAGCATGCCCCTTATCTATGAAGGTTGTCAACCCAAGAACTTTAGGGTGTTATTTCCCGAAACAATGGGCTCGTTTGAGCTTGGCCCTTGCAATTTTTTTCCTCATGGCATAATCCTTTGCCATCTTTCTCTGAATGTCATTGTCCTTTTGAGCCTTGGCCAAGAGCTGCTCCAAGTTTTGGTTGACCCTCTCAAGCCATGCTTCTTTGTGTTTATTGATTTCTTTGGCAAACTGTTCATCTAAGGTAAGCTGGTTTACTAGCTCAGCTTCCCTTGGTTTCTCCAAGGCTGGAGCTCTTTTAAGTCCTCTAGTCTGTGGTCTCTGTCTTGGAGGCTGATCCTCCACATCATCAGGCTCACCAAACCTTTCTAATGTCTCCTCAAGCAACACTTTAGCCTTTTCTGCTTGTCTTTGTGCCTTGATACAGTTCACCTCATTGATTCTTTGTTTGGTTTTCAGCTGTTGATTTTCTTGTTCAAGGAAGCCAATTACATATCTTTCCCTCTCAAAATTAGTTTCAAGTTCACTAATCTTTGCCTCTATGGTTTTACTTGCTTCATTAGTGGTTTTATCCTCATCTTCATCACGTAGGTCAATCAACTAAAATTCATGTTCTGTGTCATGTTACCCTCCTCATCATCAATGATTGGTTCTTTTGTCTTTTCCTTGCCTTTGTCTGCCTGTTGTGTTGATGAAGAAGGCATGGTCCCTTTCACTCCAAGTGAAACAAACACATGCCTGTAGCCTCTCTGATAAGTTTTAGGAAAAGGTTGAACCTCAATGAAACTAGTATTTTCTGCTTCAATATCTTCCTCACTGTTGGATGACTCTAAATCATGATGTGATGATGATGTAGGGTTATAGAAAGGTGAAGAAGAAGGATCAATATGAGGTGAATGAAACTGACTTGGTGATGATGTATGAGCAATAGGCTGAGATGGGGGAGTATATATGGGAGGATGAGATCATGAGGGGATGTTCTGATCATGCTGACTAGGTGGGGTAGTGAAAATCTCATTTGATATGAATGTGTCCCATGGAATGTTCATTTGATCAAGCTGGTACATGACTATTATTTTGATGAGGGAGTGGTGGAAAATACTCTGCATTTGATGACTATAATCCCTTTTTTGTACAATGTATGCCATCTTGTCAATGTTGCGGAAGAGGAAATAGGGTATGTGAAGAATTCTGACTCTATTAAAATGCATGAGAAGCCAGACATGATAGGAATAGAATCGAGAAAACCTCCCCTCAAGAGCTAAGTATTTCATTATAACTTTCATCAAGGGGACATATCTGTCAAGGAGATGAGAGAAAGGGAAAATGTTTTTTTTATCATCCTTATATCTTGGTTTAAGATATGGTTCATAGTAAGAAGGGTCAAGGTTTCTTTGCTTAAACCATTTTTATCTGACACTTGGGATCCCTGTAGCAGCTGCAATGATATCGGTGGACATAGTAAATGTGAGCCCAACAAGAGTGACTTGCCTATCATGAATATTGGAAATAAACAACCTTTTCAACATAGGGTGATATTGGATCTTCTGCACTTTTTCACAAAACTCAAAACAACCAACTTGTTTAAAACATGACACAGTGAGGGAAGAGGCCACGAGCTCCTTTGTGGTTGTTGGTTCATATTTGATGATTTTCCCCCCTTTATTATATGATTTATTCGTTGGTGTTTGCTCCTCACTCAAATTTATGTCTTCCTCTTCAGACATTATGAATTTTAAGCCTTGAAACCCTAGGGTAAATGAGATGAGATCAAGGGAGTGTGAGGTGAAAGGAATAGTTTAGGAAAATGGAAGGAGTGAATGTAAATGGGAATCTAGGTCTTATGAAAACCCTAGGATTTAACAGTGTTTATGAATGATATGTTTTAGGGATATGAGTATAAAGATTATACATGAAAAGGGGAAGGAAAAAATGAAAACTAGGGTTTCTTTTAGAAGATACTTCAAATTTCTTATGAAACACAAAATATACCAGAGGAGAAGTGTTTTAGGGTTCACTCATTGATTAAAAGCCCTTTGAAGAAATTTGTGAAGAAGTGTGAGCTTGTTGGAGGTTGTAAAGTCTTTTGGAACCCAGTCTGATCAAACACGCAGTGTGCTGGAAGAACGCGTAGCGTGTAGGTAAACGCGCAGCATGAGATTGGAAATGCGCAGTGCTTGAAGACTTTGGTTGGAATTTTTCGGGCGAACACGCAGCGTGGAAAGGTAAATGCGTAGTGCTTGAAGACTTCGGTCGGAATTTGTCGGGTGAACGCGCAGCGTGGAAAGGTAAACACGCAGTGTTCAACCAAATGCGCAGCATGAAAAGCAAACACGCAGCACCTCTGAGATTTTATGCTAATTTGCTCAAAAACTTAAATTTTCTCCTTTGCTGCAGACTGCGGATGGATAAATGAAGATAATGACTTGCTTTTGAAGTGTTTGAATTGATTTATAGCTTGATGGATTTGAATTTTTGATTTAAATTACCCACTTTCCTTATGTTCACTTTTTTTTCTCATTCTTTTAACACTGATACTCTTTAACTTCTCTGACTTTTGGCTTTGTAGGTTGATCAAGTAATGAAGTTTGACTTTCTTTGTTTCATTTTGGTCAAAATGATTGCATTGACAACTGTAGGAATTTACAAGGTAAGTTCCGTAGATCAAAAACCAAAGATCACCGCTCACAAACATATCACAAATCATTACACCAATATTATCATGTGGTTAAAACCCTCGACGAGGGAAACAGTCCATGGCTTGAGCCAACGTGGCTAGTTCAGGCAATTTATTAATATAAAAATAAAAGTTACATATGTTTCTCTCATAAACCGTTATCGGACAAATGACCCTCCATGCGCTTTAAATAGAGATCATGGACCAATCGGGCGTTAAGCCACGGATCAAGTGTCATTAATACCGAGGAGAGAGTGAACTGTCAGATCACTACAAATTGTGACCGTCGGATTATAAGTTACAAATGTACATAGTAAATAAACACATTTTACCTAACTCTACACTAGACTAAGTTATTCTTAACTATTTCCTATGTGTCAGAATATCCTAACATCCCCCCTTAAGAACAACTTGGGATAGGATTGAAGGATTTAAAAAGGTGACACAAAATGAGCCTATTTCCTATGTGTCGAAATATCCTAACATCCCCCCTTAAGAACAAATTGGGATAAGATTGAAGGATTTACAAAAGTGACACAATAGGAGAAGGAAGGAAGCATTAGAGCCTATCCCCCCTTAATGATAACTTTCCTGAACACCAAGCATGGATCGAAGTTTGGATAGTACTGCACCTCAAGAACACGATCATGAATGAGATTTATGATGAAGTGTATGTGGAGCTCAATGTGTTTCATATGTTGATGCTGAACTGGATCTTTACATAGCTGAATGGTACTATGATTATCACACCAAAGTGTAGTTCGATGTTGTTGATAAAGACCAAATTCAAACAGGATCTGACGAAGCCACATGGCTTCCTTGCTGTCTTCAACTGCACCACGATACTCTACTTCGACCAAAGAAATATATATGGCACTTTTTTTCTTACAATACCAAGTAATAGGTCCTGAACCAAGAGTGACTACATATGCTGCAGTAGACTTTTGATCAGTGAAACCAATCAACAATGGAGATGCTCCTGCACTGTAATGAATCCCAAATTGAACTGTACATCGAATATATCGAAGTATTCTTTTAGCTTATTTCCAATGACATTCATGAGGTTGGTGCATAAACCGAGCGACAAGACCAACGACAAAGGAAAGGTCAGGATGGATATGGGTTAGATACAAAAGTTTACCAACAAGTTGATGGTATAAGGTAGCATCAACTTTAGGGGTAGTACAAGTGACTGAAAGCTTGACTCCAAACTGAAAGGGAGAAGGGGCTGGCTTACCATCTTCCATGTGAAATTGGTGTAGAAGATCACATGCATACTTGGACTGAGAGAGGGTAATACCTTCTTTGGATTGCAAGACTTGAAGACCAAGGAAATAGTGCAAGTGTCCTAAGTCTGTCATTTCAAACTTCTTTTTGAGGCTATACTTCACATGGTTTATATGGTTGGGATCACTACCAGTAAGGATAAAATCATCAACATAAAGAACAAGGATGGTGAAGGACTTACCCACTTTCTTAGTGTAGACAGTGTTGTCAGAATGACACCTAGAAAATCCATTATCCATTTTGGCATACCAAGCCCGAGGAGCTTGTTTGTGTAGAAACCAACCCTATAATTTACTAAATGAGAGCTAGGATTTAAATATATATATATTTTTACACAGTAACTAGGAAATGAAACCATAATCATACAAGTTGAAACTCAGTAAAATTAAATCACGTATATCAAGTCCATCAATTTAACTTCTTAACACATACATATATTTAACTTGATTATAGGCACAATGAAATCATCATAATTAAAAACAATCTAACTAACACATGTACCGTTCACCCTTGGACGAGAACCAAACTTGACTTGTCGCTACTTGAGCTCCCTTGTTGTCGTCTACCTCCAAGCCTAAAGGTTGTTGTGCTTAATCCGAATGTAATGACCCACCGGTTGACCTCCCAACCTACTCCTTGGGTACTCTCCTTCCCCGCGGACCCCCGAGCTGCAATGGGGTTGTACAACGAAGGAATGTCCTAGCTGATAGAGGTGAGCCCCTCTTGGCTCAAGAGTCCCCTCTCTATAATACTTTATCCCACCAAACTCAACTATAGCTCGTAACCACTCAAAATGACATAATATCCTCCATCCAACAATAGGGTAAACAAAAAAAGTCCTTTTTCCTTCCATTTCCCTTTCTTTTATAGAAGGCTTCATAGGTGACACTTGGAATTTCATGCATAAATATTTATTTATTTTACTACCCAAAATTTGATTATTCACCCACCAAGGTGTCACCCTCTCATCAAGACTCTCCAAAAATAATTTACTTAATTATTCATTTAAAAGTAGTATTTTCCTCAACCCAACAAGGCTTCCTATTTCTTCTCCTAGTTGTCTCTTGATTCCCCTTTTTTACTCCTTAATTTGTGTTTATTACTGAAGTTAATTGATAATTCTCAGATTTGGTCTCCTAACTACCTCAATTTTCCTTTTGATGAATATTATTATGTTGGCTTTTGCCACATGGAAGTTCTCCAAATTTCTCAAGTTTTAATTTAGCATTTTTATTTTAATTCACCACCCTCTTCTCTTAATGAAGTTTTTAATAATTCTTTATCCTTAACTCTATGTCCCTCTTTCCCCCTTTTTGCCTAATTAAGTCTTATGTACTTAATATTTTGTTTTAACATGGAAATGGTAGAGTTATCATGGTAAAATATTTTATCTCTTCCTATTCCTCCCTTACCCTAAGTTTTATTCTTGATTTAATTCCTTTGCTTCTAACATCATATGTCACTTGATATGAATTAGTTGGATTTTCCTATATTGATTATATTTATTAGCTTCTTTAATGATGTCAAGGGTGTCAAGTTTGGTCATGCCCTTCAAGAACTTTCATTCGAAGTTCCAAGGGTGCCATGCCTAAGAATTTATTTTTGATGCCAAAGGTGCCAAGTCGGTCGTCCCCTTCAAGAATTTCTCTTGAAATTCCAAGGGTGCCACACCACTTGCCCTTCAAGTATCCAGTGGTTACGAGGGGAAATTATATGTGCAACGCCAGAGACCCCTATCATCTCGTATGTTTCCTGATATAGTGAGACTAATGGTGTTGGGGATCAAGGAATCCGCCTTGATGCGCACCCCCCAGAAAATCCTTGTGAGCGAACCAAATTTGGGACCTGCCCTCATGACATCATGATCTTCAAGGCGAAGGTATTTCGACCTTTCTAGCCTAAGTCACGGCGGGAGTGCTAGCGGGTGAGATCAGGAACGTTGTTCCACCCCTCCCATGTTGCTCCATCCAATTGTACAACCCCATCACCCATATGTGAGTCATTCGGCCAAGAAACTAACATGTTCCTGCAACCACTGACATATCATCAGAGTATATGTAATGTATATAACAAGTTTCAAACTGAAATTAGAATTTCAAAGACAAAATATTAATTTCTATCAAACCAGATGTTATCCACTCATCATATGCGAGTGCCTCTGGTGGTTTCCTGTCATACTCAATAATCATCAGTAACAAAGTTCTCAGTGTTAGTCATTATCATAATAGAAAACATCATCATGACCTAGTCATTCACAACATTGTTTATTTTGAATCAGAACTAATGTAAGCAGCTACATACGGGACACATCCATCATGTTTATCATAATCATAACATCAATGGTAAATTAACATATCCATCAAAGGAATTATCATCGTAACATCAATAGAAAACATATCTATCCATAAAATCTATCATCATCATGATATCAATAGAGAACCTGCATATCCATTAATCCTACAATCATATCAATAAAGAACATGCATATCCATGAATGCTATCGTCATCATAGTATCAATAAAGACATACATAACCATCACATCCACTAATAATAGAGTCATGTGTCCAGATCTTCAACCTAAGGTCCTCAAAGAATAAAGTGTGGGTCTTAGGGCTAAATAATGTTAAAATTCATATCACTGTCAATCAAGTAGAGTAGGGCACTACACACACCCCCTCTTAATAGTGGACTTCGTCTCGAAATCCTTGGAATAGATAAGGAAAACGATGATGCATCTCTTCGGCATCCTCCCAAGTGGCTGAACTAGGACTGTAATTGTCCCACTGGACCTTAACCTGGTCCAATAATCGTCGTCTAAGCTGCAAAGTTCGTTGGTCCAATATGTGAACTGGTTCGACCATCACCTTGCCCTCGTGTGAAACCTGCAAGTGACCTAAGTCAATAACGTGATGGATCTGAAATATAATGATGCAAAACAGAAACATGAAACACATCATGAATACGTGCTAGGGATGGAGGTAATGCAAGTCTATATGCTACCGGCCCTTTTCTTTCTAAAACCTCAAAAGGTCCCACAAACCATGGAGACAATTTTGCTCCTTTTCCAAATCTTATAGAGCTCTTTTGGGGCCTTACTCTCAGGAACACCCTATCTCCCACTTCATAACCTCAGTCTATTCGATGAGAGTTAGCATAACTCTTTTATCGATCTTGTGCTTCTTTTAGCCTCCCTTTAATCATAGTCATTTGTGCTTCCATCTCTTGCACCACTTCTGGTCCTATTAATACTCGGTCCTCTAGTCGGTCCCAACTAAGTGGTGTTATGCACGGTCTTCCATACAAGAACTCGAATGGTGCTATCTTGATGGAACTTTGATAATTGTTATTGTAAGCAAATTCCACCAAAGGTAAAAACTCCTCCCATTTCTTTTGTTGGTCCATCACATACATTCGAAGCATGTCTTCGAGGATTTGATTAGTCCTCTCTATCTGACCATCTGTCTCAGGGTGGTATGCAGTGCTGAAGTTCAATTGGGTTCCCAAGGCTTCTTGGAAACTGGTCCAAAACCTTCCTGTAAACACTGCTCCCCTATCTGATATGATCTTCCTAGGAACTCCATGTAATCTTACAATCTCATCAATAAAAACTCTTTCTATCTCTGGTGCCTTATATGTATTCTTAACTGGTATAAAATGGACACTCTTGGTTAATGTGTCCACCACTACAAATATGGAATTATGTCATCTTGAGGTCATTGGTAGTCCCACAATGAAGTCCATTGATATAACTTCCCATTTAGATTCTGATATCTCATGGGGTTGCAATAACCCTGCTGGATGTTTGTGTTCATCTTTTACTCGCTGACACTCTAAGCATCTTGCTACAAAATTTACAATGTCCTTCTTCATTCCTTTCCAAAATAAAAGTGGTTTCAAGTCTGCACTCATCTTCTTAACACCAGGGTGTGCCATGTATACTGCACGATGTGCTTCGTTCAAGATCAATTGGCGTATATCTTCATTTGGTGGCACATATATCCTTCCCCGGAATCGTAGAAGTCCATCACCATCAAGGGAGTATTTTTCATATTTTTGGATTCTCATCTCGTCCTCCCTCAAGCTCTTGCTAACCTCCTTGAACCAGGTGTCCTTAAATTGCAAGTCAAGCAACTTCTCCCTTAAGTTTGTCTTTAAGGGAATCACTGAAAATATTCGAGGCCTCCGACTTAAAGCATCATCCACCCTATTTACTCTTCCTTTTATGTAAGTAATATCAAAATCATATTCACTGATCAGCTCAAACCATCTTCTTTGCCTTGCATTTAAGTGGTCCTGAGTGAATATGTGTTGTAGCCCACAATGGTCAGTTCTAAGTTCAAACTTCCTTTCTAGAAGGTAGTGTTTCCAAATCTTTAGTGCATAAACAATTGCTACCATTTCTAGATCATGGGTTGCGTAGTTCTTTTCGTGGGTTCTAAGTTTTCTTGATGCATATGCTATTACTCTTCCTTCCTGCATCAATACACAACCCAACCCTTGCTTGGAGGCATCAGTGCAAACCAAAAATTCTTATTCCATATCTGGCACTTTCAAGATTGGTGCCGTCGTTAACAACACTTTCAACTTTTGGAATGCCTCTTCACATTTTTCAGTCCAAATGAATTTCTTGTTCTTTCTTTGGAGCTCGGTAATGGGACTTGCTACTCTCGAAAACCCTTCGACAAATCTACGATAATATCCTGCCATGCCCATGAAACTTCGTATTTCATGAAAATTGGTTGGTGTTGGCCATTCCATGATGGCCTCTATCTTTGTTGGGTCTACTGCGATGCCATCCCCAGAGATAATGTGCCCAAGATAATGAATCTTTGATTGGTTAAAGGAACACTTTGACAGTTTCCCATACAATTGGTTTTCTCTAAGACATTGAAGAACTATCCTCAAGTGTTCATCATGATCTTCTGGGGTCTTTGAGTAGATCAAAATGTCATCGATAAATACTTGTACAAACTTGTCTAAGTAATCCCGGAATATCCCATTCATCAAACTCATGAAAACACCAGGGGCATTTGTCAGTCCGAAGGGTAAAACTACAAATTCATAATGCCCAAATCTTGTCTTAAAGGTTGTCTTCGGAATATCTTCTTCCTTGATTCTTAATTGATGATATCTTGACTTCAAATCTATTTTTGAAAACACATTTTCCCCCTTCATTTGATCAAAAATGTCATCTATCCTAGGTAAAGGATATTGATTATTCATTGTCACTTTGTTCAACTGGCGATAGTCAATGTAGAGTCGCCAAGACCCATCCTTCTTCTTAACGAAAATCACGGGAGCTCCCCACGGAGATATGTTGGGTCGTATAAACCCCAAGTCCAACAATTCCTTTAATTGTATTTGCAATTCCTTTAGTTCTGGAGTTGACATACGATAAGGTGTCTTTGCAATAGGCTTAGTGTCTGGTTTAAGGTCGATGGTGAAATCAATTTCCCTTTTTGGGGGTAGGCCAGGTAATTCTTCAGGAAATACATCCTTGAAATCAACAAGAATTGGATGTTTATCAAATTTTTCAGAATCACCCTTATCATTTAGAGCCAACACCGCGAACATTTTACACCACTTTCGTCTATATTTCATTAGTTGCACGGAGGATATGAACCTTAGGGACACCCCTCGGTTCTTTCCCCTCAATGATTTTCTTTGTCCATCATCATCTGTGAAATATAGTACCTTGTCTTTGCAATCTAGGAGTACCTCATGTCCCTCCAACCAATCCATTCCTATAACTACGTCATAGACTCCTAATATCGTAGAATACAAGGATACCTTGGTTTTACATACACCCAAGTCCACCTCACAATCCTTTACCATCTTTCCTACATTTCTTTTCATACCACATGCCATTTCTACATGTCTAAAATCATGTTGAGCAATTGATTTGTGTTTAATCCTTGATAATGCATTTAAAGAAATAAAAGAATCAGTAGCTCCTGGATCTATTAAAATGACAAAACTCATACCATCAATATTACCTGTGGTTTCCAACACAATGGACTGGTGTTCGACCTGACGATTGTTCACCGTTGCATGGATGCGATGAGCCCTCCCCAGGTCCCCCACCGTAGCTGCTTTCTGAGTTGAGTTGGTATTACCTGTCTTTTGAGGGCAATCCCTCTCGTAGTGAACACCTCCACAAGTCCAACACCCCCTCTTAGGAGCTTGGCTTCTATTATTGACTGAACTGGGAGTTGGCCTGGAACTCTGTTGGAAAGAGTCAGACTGTTGGGATCGATGCTGAGGTGGTGTGACTTGGTGTTGTCGCATAAGACGATGATGTTGTTGTTGACGAGCTTGCTGAGGTACCCTATGCAGCTGCTGAGTTGGATGCCTATATGGTGTTTCGGTAGACCACTTTTGATGATTGAGCACAGGACCCCTTTGAAAATTTCTACGCTCCATACTATTTCCATGGTTTACTCCTGATCCTGTGGGCCTGTTTGTCTTACTAGGTCCACTATTCATGATTTCCTCCTCTGCAATAATTGCTCGTTGAACTGCCTCGTGCAACGTGCGAGGCGTTAAGATCCTAACCTTAGCCGGATGTTACCATTTAATCCATACACAAATTTGTTCACCTTGAGTCTTTCTGTGTTTAATTGAGGGGCATAACGGAGTAATTCCATGAAACGAGCCTCATACTCCGGTACTGAGCGACTCCCCTGCTTTAATGCATTGAATTCATTTAATTGCCTCTCGAGAAATTCCTCTGATAGGTAGCATTCTCTAAAGTTTTCTTCAAACAATTCCCAAGTTACTGTTGAGATATCCATCCCCAATTGGGGTAATAAAGTCTTCCACCAAAGTAGTGTGTTTCCCTTTAGCTGGAATATACCCATCTTGGCCTTCATGTTTGAGGTATACTCTCTCAGGGTAAAGCACATAGCCATGTTTTCTAACCATGCCTCCGCAGATTGACCATCTATGGACCCCCAAAACTCTGGAAATTTTAATTTTTCCAAATCTCGATGTACATCATTTCTTGTAGTGTTTCGGGGTGCTTCATTTTGTATGACTGGTCCTCCATGATCTCGTTCTAGACGGTTTATTAATGCCTCAGACATGTGTTTGAAGGATTGCATTAAGTTTAACACTTCTCCTGCTGGTATTTGTTCTTCTGTTGAGATGTTTTCCTCATCATTGGGTGGGGTGGCAGGAGTTGGCTGTTGTGGTGGTGCCACGTTGCGCCCTCTAGTTGTCCCACTCCTTCTTGTACTTCTTCTAACCATGGTTCACCAATGAATCCTGCCAAAATTTAACACGATTTTCCTTGAATATTTGTTTTATGTGTAAACATGAAATATATATATATATATATAGTTAAATGTCCATCATTTAGATAATTTAGGAATTATCTTTTAACATAATTACATTTAAAATTTTAGATTACACAGCATAAAAATATTGCAGAAAATAAAATATTGAAAACTAAGAAATTCTCGCACACACACAAATTTTGACACAGTTATTTTTGGACAATTGTCCCCAGAAAGACATTCAATGTTCTTGCATTGACACCATATTTAATCTCATTAGAAACTCGACATTCATGAATTACGCTCATGTGATATGGGTCATAGAGGAAAGATTTTGTATATGTGGTGAATGTTGCAAAATGACATTTCATAAAGTGATGCATTGTGAAGGAACATGGAAAGTAGTTGACATGGATGTGATGAGGGACATATGACTAACAATGAATGTGCCATGTCAACAAACTCAAGGCATTATATACATGCAACAATCATATCTTTCCATGTGACATTGAGGGTTAGTGAATGTGGCTTGGTAAAATTGTGTGGTGATTCGAAAATATGCCACCTATGATCTTTCACAACCTACACAAAAGACTTTTTATCTAAAATCCAAAATATTTTATCTTTACAACTCCAAAGGGAATTTCAATATGAGAAATACACCTTTTATGGTTTTAAGTTACTTAAATGAAATGAAATGATAATTTAATATCCATGAAACTAAAAATAGTCCATGGGACAACACGTTCATGCTTTTCACCTTTTGCAATTCAATTATTTTCTTATTCAAATTGATAATGAGCTAGCCCAACCTTTTAACAATCCCCTCTTACAAACTTGGTAGATTAAATTTTATAAAATTTTAAAAAAATTCTCAATCTTTATTATTTCAAAGAAAAACAAAAAAACTTATGTAAACCAATCTTTAATCTACTTTTTAGATAATAATGTTTTAACTTCAAAATAATATAACAACATTATAAAATACACCTTAACTACTTACCAACTCAGATTAAAATAAACCCACCCTTTTAACTTTCAATAATCATATCATTGCAATCAAAATAAATTCACTCTATACAACGTCCCCGTCTCACAGTTAAATGAGTAACGGGTTTGGATGAGATAAATTAGAAAATGCAATTAGGGTTTTGATTGTTTATTTTGCACGGAGTTGCATTTCTGGGCAGTTTGGATGAAATAACATAAACAAACGTATTGGGGTTCTGGTCGTTCATTTTGATATTTTTCACAATCTAGAAAGCTTCATTGGATTCTTTTACAATTAACAAAGCCTCAAGAAGTGATAAAACAATCATTAAATATTTAAATCTTCAATAGTAGAGCAATTAAGCAGAAGCAACAGAACTGATCTACAACGGCTAATTGAAGTTTTTAATTTCTATTTTCTATTTAAGCTTATTCCTAGATGGGGCGCGCATCGCTATCAGTTATGGTCTATGCTCGAAGTTATGTATTGTCACGCCGGGAGACATGGAGCCCGTGATTGACGTTACGTATTAGATATGTCGGCAGATCTGAATTCCAAGATTGAAATCAGGAATGGAAACTGATGAATCGGAGGCTTTAGCTGTTGTCATTAAGAAGACAGTGCAACATCATCTTGTGGAAGCCTCTAATACATATTTCGAACTGTTACAAGTCTACAACTAGGCCGAAGTCTGAAGCTTCTTAGGTCTGTAATATTGACCGAATTCTGAAATCCGAGCTTCAGAAATGCAGACATCCGAGCCCTGACCTCTGTGGTATGGTGAGAGGATCAGCAATATGACCCAGGTTTCTGCATGAGCTTATGATGATCTGAGTTCCTAATGGTGATCCGAGTTCTTAATGGTGATCCGAGTTCTCTCTGCTATGCTGGGCCGAGTTCCCTGAGGTATGGTTCTGTGAAATAAATAAGAAAAAGTCTGATGAAATCCGAGATAGTTCTTAAGACAAGTCGTCTCTGTTTTGTGTTACCTCTAATCCAAGATTCAAATCCAAGGTAAGTGAGGTTAGAGGTCCCAATTTCTCTACTTAAGTTGCAATAAGAAAGAGGATACTTGTATACAGATAATGGAATGCCTTGATTTCCTTCGTATGTGGCATCCAAAGTCTGTAGCATCCTAGTTGAGTGATCTCAAAGCATCCAAGTTCCTAACTATGCAAATAACTTATTTCTTGACGTTGATCTGAACCCTTAATGATGAGCCTAGATCTGTCCAAAGTTCTAAGTCAAGTTCTAACCAAGTCTGAGCCTCTTTTGGAGCACAGTCCGAACTTCCTTTGAGATTATCTGTGGAATGATCCAAAATTCTATAGCATGACGGTGATGCAGATATAGTTTCCTTGTGATATGGCAGTAATCTGTTAGTCTTAATTTTATTTTTTTAGTCGAACAAGTAGAGCAGTTCGAGTCTTCAGATTCCTCTCATGGTATTAAGGCATGATTGAAGACTTAAACAAATGTGTTTCTATGCAAGTACTCAACAACATAAAGTTGAATGTGGACTTATACGAATTTTAGCAAAGCTATGTTTGAAAGGACTGATGACATCATTCCAATTCTGTTTGTGGCTCGAAACAAGACTTAGCAACATTATACTAATGAAAATATACTTTAAGAATGGAATTTGATCTCGACAAGGATGCAAAGCATTGACTAGAAATTCATGAGTTAAGATCATCAACAAAAAGACATAATCCTCCTTAAAGAACTCTTCTATCTTGACCCTATAAAGATATGTTCTTAAATGGGTCTACTTCTACCGTTCATCTAAATTGATAAAGTCCATTAGTTGCATATTGAAGTGAAGAACATGTCTCACAGAACAAAATATTGCTGTTGTTATAACTTGGTTTGAAAAATCCAAGGATAATCCATTAGATTCATGGCATGAAAACAATCCTCTTTTAGCTCACTGTTGTGTCACAAACTCTTTTGCTGCTCATTATCGCTGAAATATAAGTAGTTTACTGTTGTCCTAAATTACGCATTTGAAATCTGAATACATAAGTGGCTTTAAGTGCTCTCATTTGTTCAAAAGGAGGTGAAAAGTTTGGATTTGTTTGATACTTTTGGCATTAGCTTAACATCTGCCATCTTACTGCTATTCTAGATATATTATCTTTTCATTAACAGACATTGAAATATAAGTGAAATCAGAGATTTTGCTCATTGTGAAGTGAACTCTTTGGATTGATTGTATTGACAAGATTGGTGAAGTTGGATAAGAAGACTAACGCTTGTTGTCTTATAAGTTCCATAATTTAAAATTGTGCACACATAAGCTCACAAAAATAATACAAGGAAACCTTAATACTTTATGGGCCTATAGGTCCTAGAGGTTGAACCTTTGCTTTGATACCAAGTGTAGAAACCAACCCTATAATTTACTAGATGAGCGCTAGGCTTTAATTTTTTATTTTATTTTTACACAGTAACTAGGAAATGAAACCATAATCATACAAGTTGAAACTCAGTAAAATTAAATCACGTATATCAAGTCCATCAATTTCACTTCTTAACACATACATATATTTAACTTGATTATAGTCACAATAAAATCATCATAATTAAAAACAATCTAACTAACACATGTACCGTTCACCCTTGGACAAGAACCAAACTTGACTTGCCACTACTTGAGCTCCCTTGTTGTCGTCTACCTCCAAGCCTGAAGGTTGTCGTGCTTAATCTGAATGTAATGACCCACCAGTTGACCTCCCAGCCTACTCCTTGGGTACTCTCCTTCCCCGCGGACCCCCGAGCTGCAATGGGGTTGTACAACGAAGGAATGTGCTAGCTGATAGAGGTGAGCCCCTTTTGGCTCAAGATTCCCCTCTCTATAATACTCTATCCCACAAAACTCAAATATAGCTCGTAACCACTCAAAATGACATAATCTACTCCATCCAACAATAGGGTAAACAAAAAAAGCCCTTTTCCCTTCCATTTCCCTTTCTTTTATAGAAGGCTTCATAGGTGACACTTGGAATTTCATGCATAAATAATTATTTTTTTTATTACCCAAAATTTGTTCACCC
Source organism: Pinus albicaulis (assembly GCA_034641835.2). NCBI lineage: Eukaryota > Viridiplantae > Streptophyta > Pinopsida > Pinales > Pinaceae > Pinus > Pinus albicaulis. The sequence continues at coordinate 1,074,894,727 of CM076574.1, forward strand.
ACCCATGTGTCACCCTCTCATCAAGACTCTCCAAAAATAATTTACTTAATTATTCATTTAAAAGTAGTATTTTCCTCAACCTAACAAGGCTTCCTATTTCTTCTCCTAGTTGTCTTTTGATTCCTCTTTTTTACTCCTTAATTTGTGTTTATTACTGAAGTTAATTGATAATTCTCAGATTTGGTCTCCTAACTACCTCAATTTGTCTTTTGATGAATATTATTATGTTGGCTTTTGCCACATGGAAGTTCTCCAAATTTATCAAGTTTTAATTTAGTATCCTTATTTTAATTCACCACCCTCTTCTCTTAATGAAGTTTTTAATAATTCTTTATCCTTAACTCTATGTCCCTCTTTCCCCCTTTTTGCCTAATTAAGTCTTATGTACTTAATATTTTGTTTTAACATGGAAAGGGAAGAGTTATCATGGTAAAATATTTTATCTCTTCCTATTCCTCCCTTACCCTAAGTTTTATTCTTGATTTAATTCCTTTGGTTCTAACATCATATGTCACTTGATATGAATTAGTTGGATTTTCCTATATTGATTATATTTATTAGCTTCTTTAATGATGTCGAGGGTGTCAAGTTTGGTCATGCCCTTCAAGAAATTTCATTCGAAGTTCCAAGGGTGCCATGCCTAAGAATTTATTTTTGATGCCAAGGGTGCCAAGTCGGTCGTGCCCTTCAAGAATTTCTCTTGAAATTCCAAGGGTGCCACACCACTTGCCCTTCAAGTATCCAATGGTTACGAGGGGAAATTATATGTGCAACGACAGAGACCCCTATCATCTCATATGTTGCCTGCTATAGTGAAACTAATGGTGTTGGGGATCAAGGAATCTGCCTTGATGCGCGGCCCCAAAAAAATCCTCGTGAGCGAGCCAAATTTGGGACCTGCCCTCACGACATCGTGATCTTCAAGGTGAAGGTATTTCGACCTTTCCAACCTAAGTCACAGCGAGAGTGCTAGCGGGTGAGATCAGGAACATTGTTCCACCCCTCCCATGTTGTTCCATCCAATTGTACAACCCCATCACCCATATGTGAGTCATTCGGCCAAGCAACTAACATGTTCCTACAACCACTGACATATCATCAGAGTATATGTAATGTATATAACAAGTTTCAAACTGAACTTAGAATTTCAAAGACAAAATATTAATTTCTATCAAACTAGATGTTATCCACTCATCATATGCGAGTGCCTTTGGTGGTTTCCTGTCATACTCAATAATCATTAGTAACAAAGTTATCAGTGTTAGTCATTATCATAATAGAAAACATCATCATGACCTAGTCATTCACATCATTGTTTATTTTGAATCAGAACTAATGTAAGTAGCTACATACGGGACACATCCATCATGTTTATCATAATCATAACATCAATGGTAAATTAACATATCCATCAAAGGCATTATCATCGTAACATCAATAGAAAACATATCTATCCATAAAATCTATCATCATCATGATATCAATAGAGAACCTGCGTATCCATTAATCCTACAATCATATCAATAAAGAACATGCATATCCATAAATGCTATCATCATCATAGTATCAATAAAGACATACATAACCATCACATCCACTAATAATAGAGTCATGTGTCCAGATCCTCAACCTGAGGTCCTCAAAGAATAAAGTGCGGGTCTTAGGGCTAAATAATGTTAAAATTCATATCATTGTCAGTCAACTAGAGTAGGGCACTACAGTTTGAGACCATGGAGAGACTTCCTAAGGCGAAAAACAAGGCTGGAGTCGTTTTGGATAATGCCAGGGAGTTGTTCCATGTAGATTTATTCATGCAAATCTCCATGTAAGAAGGTGGATTTCACTTCCATCTGATGGACTTCCCATTTAAAGGAGGAACCAAAGGAAAGAACAAGGCAGATAGAATTCATTTTGGCAACAGGGGAGAAGGCTTCAGTATAGTAAATGCCTTCAACTTTTGAAAATACTTTAGCGAGAGACGAGCTTTATGTCTATCCACTTTTCCATCTGGTCCAAAATTGGTTTTGTAAACCCATCTGCATCTGACAAGTTTTCTTCCTTTTGGAAGAGGAACAAGATCCCAAGTATCATTCGCCAATAAGGAACGATATTCTTCATTCATAGCTTCATCCCAATCTGGATGACCGGAGGCTTCTTCAAAGGTTTCTGGATTAGGATTTTCTAGAATTTGAGCCAATAAGGAAGAGTCTCTTTTGAACTGAGAACATGTACATCGTCGATCGACGAGGTCACCTGCAAGAGAACCTGTTGCATCCCGAGTAGAGAGGACCCATATTGGAAGTTGTGGAGTAAAAGGAATAATTTCAAGAGGTAGAGAAGGATTGTCATCCTCGCTATCATCATCTGAACTAGAAGGAATGCTATTAAAAATAGAATAGAGAGAGAGAGGTGGCACATATGCCGAATTAGGCTCACGGGCCAAAGGTGGCACACCCGCCGAACTAGGCTCGCAAGCCGATATTTTTTCATCAAATTTTACATCTCTTCTAATGATTATATTTTTGGATTTTGGTTCAAGAAGTCTATATCCTTTGACATCTTCAGAATATCCAACAAAAATGCATTTTCCACTCTTAGGTTCTAATGCTTTATGTTTCGCATCTGGAATATGGGCCCAAGCATCACTACCAAAAACACGAAAGTGACTTACATCTGGTTTGATTGAGCTCCAAGCTTCTTCTAGAGTTATATTCTTTAAAACCTTAGTAGGAGTGCGGTTTGCTATGTAATTTGCACAGTTAATTGCTTTTGCCAAAAAATTGAGACTAAGTCCTTTAGATTGAAGCATATAATTAGCCATTTCCTTTAATGTGTGATTCTTCCTTTCAGCTACACCATTTTGTTGTGGAGTATATGGAACAGTATGTTTCAATTGAATGCCATGCTCAATGCAGAAGTTGGTAAATTTGTTGTTAACTTATTCTCCTCCATTGTCTGATCTTAACTTGATAATGTGATGTCCAGATTGTTTCTCAACAAAGGCCTTAAAGGCCAAGAACATGTTAAAAACTTCACTCTTGAGTTTTAAGAAGTATACCCATGTGCATCTAGAAAAACCATCAATGAAAGTTAAGAAGTACTTGCAACCAGAGAAAGTGTCAACAGAAAGTGGACCACATAAATCACTATGCACAAGCTGCAAAGGGGTTGAAGCGTGCAAAGAGGCACGTTTGTCAAAACTATCCCGATGATGTTTTCTGAGTACACATCCGAAGCGAACACCATCTCGGCAAGATACCATAGGAAGACCTGCCACCATATTTTATTTACATAGAGTTTGAAGAGAGCGATAGTTTAAGTGACCAAATCGCTCATGCCAAACTTTGCTCACTTCATCATTATGAGCAACAAAAACGGAGGGAAGACATGATGACCCAAAGTTGTCAAACTTATACAACCTTGTGGAATCATCAGCAATTCTAGTAGCTAAAATATGTCTAGGATCTTTGAGGTCCTTGATTACAATATCATGAGGTGAGAATTCTACTATTTTCCCTTCACCTAAATGATTTATCTGATAAACAGAGAGAAGGTTGCATGAAAAGGTAGGAACACATAGTGCACCATTAGACTGACCATTATCTAGATGAATGGTTCTAGATCCTACAACACTAAGAGATCTATCATCACCAACATAAATATGTTTGGTGTTACAATCATTTAAAGAAGAAAACATGGCTTTATTTTTGGCCATGTGGTAATAAGCTCTAGAATCAATGAGCCACTCATGAGAATGAGAAGAAGAAGATACATTTAATTCATAACCAGATCTTGATGCTTGACAACCACAAGCAGAAAGTGCCATTCCTGAAGATGAAGGTGAAGAGTGCTCCAAATTGATGTTGTGCTTCTTCATTTCTGCTTCTAAGGATTCCATCTTCTTAAAACAATTGGACTCTATATGGCCATCACGATTACAAAAGTTGCAATGTCTATATGTATTCTTCTCTTTGTTTTTATTTGTCTTGTCATTTTGGTGAGTTGCTTTTTCAGTTTGCGGCTGAAATTGCTTAGGATCCTTGTTTGGTTTCGGACCATACTTTTTAGGATACTGCTTCTTGGAATTCTTTTTATATGGTTGTTGTTGGGCTACTAAAGCTTTCTTAGAAGCGTTTCCAGAAGTGATAAGACCAAGGTGTAAGAGTTTTTCTTGTTCTCTTATCAAAGAATCGCAAAAGGCATCAAAGAGGGGTTCTTGTAGGTGGTTCCTAAAGAAATGATGGCTTCTCTAGTAGAATGTAAGGTGGAAACAAATACAGAGTATGCATGGCTAAGCTTAGCAAGAATGTAATAGATAAAGCTACCGTCTTCCGTTTTGACCTTACAACCTTCTAAAATAAATCTAAGGGTCTTGAATTTGGACAAATATTCTTCAATAAGGGAGAAATTATTGGGGTCCAAAGTAAACAACTCATTTTCAAGCTAGTGGACCCTGATTTGATTTTGAATGCCAAAGACAGTATTTAACTTTTCCAGGGCTTCATTAGGGGTGCCAATGTCAAGGATATGAAATCGAAGATCTTAAGCAATGGACATTCCTATCAACCCTCGTGCTTGATCTGTTTATTTTCCCATTTAGGGACTTTATCATCATCAGAAGGTTTAGTTTCTTGTCTTGTGGCTATTCTATAAATCCCTTTACTTCTAAGTATATCTACCATGTGAGATAGCCATTGGAAATAATTGGTGCTGTTAAGAAAAATCGGGCATGCACTTTCCATTTTAAAAAAACTGAAGCTAAAATGGGTTGAAATTAACTGCTCCAATGGAAAGATCTCGAAAAATTAGGTTGATTAAAACAAACGGCTTCCAAATGAAGAAGTTATGCCATTTTGAAAAAATTGAGTTGTAGATGCCGATTAATTACGAGAACGGTTTGAAATTTGATGATGAAATTCAACTTTTAAAAAAAATCCCGCCCCTTTAACAAAAAACTTTTTACAAAATAAGTTTGAGAAAGAGACTTGAACCCAAGACCTCTATTCTCATAGCTTCTCACCAAGTGAGATAGTAAAGGGATTATTTAAAAGGAGGAAGTTTTTTTTTTAATTTTTAATTTTTTTTTTTATCTTGATGCTTGACAACCATAAGCAGAAAGTGTCATTCCTGAAGATGAAGGTGAAGAGTGCTCCAAATTGATGTTGTGCTTCTTCATTACTGCTTCTAAGGCTTCCATCTTCTAAAACAATTGGACTCTATATGGCCATCACGATTACAAAAGTTGCAATGTCTATCTGTATTCTTCCCTTTGTTTTTATTTGTCTTATTATTTTGGTGAGTTGCTTTTTCAGTTTGCGGCTGAAATTGCTTAGGACCCTTGTTTGGTTTCGGACCATACTTTTTAGGATACTACTTCTTGGGATTCTTTTTATATGGTTGTTGTTGGGCTACTAAGGCTTTCTTAGAAGCGTTTCCAGAAGTGATAAGACCAAGGTGTAAGAGTTTTTCTTGTTCTCTTATCAAAGAATCGCAAAAGGCATCAAAGAGGGGTTCTTGTAGGTGGTTCCTAAAGAAATGATGGCTTCTCTAGTAGAATGTAAGGTGGAAAAAAATACAGAGTATGCATGGCTAAGCTTAGCAAGAATGCAATAGATGAGGCTACCATCTTCCCTTTTGACCTTACAACCTTCTAAAAGAAGTCTAAGGGTCTTGAATTTGGACAAAAAGTCTTCAATAAAGGAGAAATTATTGGGGTCCAAAGTAAGCAACTCATTTTCAAGCTGGTGGGCCCTGATTTGATTTTGAATGCCAAAGACAGTATTTAACTTTTCCAAGGCTTCATTAGGGGTGTCAATGTCAAGGATATGAAATCGAAGCTCTTAAGCAATGGACATTCCTATCAACCCTCGTGCTTGATCTGTTTATTTTCCCATTTAGGGACTTTATCATCATCAGAAGGTTTAGTTTCTTGTCTTGTGGCTATTCTATAAATCCCTTTACTTATAAGTGTATCTACCATGTGAGATAGCCATTGGAAATAATTGGTGTTGTTAAGAAAAATCGGGCATGCACTTTCCATTTTTAAAACATTGAAGCTAAAAAGGGCTGAAATTAACTGCTCCAATGGAAAGATCTCGAAAAATTAGGTTGATTTAAAAAAAACGGCTTCCAAATGAAGAAGTTATGCTATTTTGAAAAAATTGAGTTGTAGATGTCGATTAATTACGGGAACGGTTTGAAATTTGATGATGAAGTTCAACTTTAAAAAAAATTCCCGCCCCTTTAACAAAAAACTTTTTACAAAATAAGCTTGAGAAGGAGACTTGAACCCAAGACCTCTATTCTCATAGCTTCTCACCAAGTGAGATAGTAAAAGGATTCTGTAATTGTTTGAAAGGAGGAAGATTTATTTATTTTTTATTTTTTATTTTTTTTTCGGTCTTCGGTATGCGTGTTTTTTCCTGCACAAAAAACACAAAAACACGAGCAAAAAAAAAATGAAATGCAACCCTCGCAAAATATTAGATTTTCGATTAGCCTTACCGGCAACTATCCATTTTTTCACTATTTCTGATTTCCTGAGATCACACACAGACGCGGGGAAAGAGCATACGTAGCAAAAAAAAAATCCCTCCCTGTTTTTGATTTGCCGAGATCGCACACAACGCAGAGCAAAGAGCATACACAAAGAAGAGGGTATAGATCCGGAAAATAAATAAAACCTAAAAACTGAAATAAACAGAGGGAATCGAAATAAGCAGAACTATTAACAAATATAATTGCAAAATAGATACTTTATACCTCCAGATCTAAACTCATATAACTTGGGCAATCGGAAACTTTTTCGCATGAAACGAAAGACATTCTTCATTGTAATAGATGCTCCACACACAACAGAGCAGTTCTCAAGGCCCGAAGATGTTCATAAATAGAAGATCTAGAAAACGACAGTCGCATGCAGTCAAACTGGCTTCGGATTTGGATCAACAACGGATGCGGCCCTCAAAATAGCTCCAATACCATGTAGGAATTTACATGGTAAGTTCCGTAGATCAATAACCAAAGGTCACCACTCACAAACAGATAAAAAATTAGTACACTAATATTATCACGTGGTTAAAACCCTTGAAGACGGAAACATTCCACGGCCTGAGCCAACGCGACCACTTTAGGAAATTTATTAATATAAAAATAAAAGTTACATATGTTTATCTCATAAACGGTTACCGGAAAAATGACCCTCCATGCTCTTTAAATAGATATCATGGACCAATCGGGTGTTAAGCCACAGATCAAGTGTTTTTAATACAGAGGAGAGAGTGAACCGTCAGATCACTACAAATCATGACTATCGGATTATAAGTTACAAATGTACATAGTAAAAAAACATAGTTTACCTAACTCTACACTAGACTAAGTTATTCTTAACTATTTCCTATGTGTTGGAATATCCTAACAACAGTTAGGGATGAATTTATTACATGTGAAAACATAAAATTACATTTGGAAACAGAAATAAATTACATATTTGATTTTATATCAAAATGAAATTTTCATAGAAAAGTCATTAAAAACAAGTAATTACAACTTGAAAACATAAAAATTACAGAGTAATGACCTTGAAAAAAAAAACAAAAAACCTAATGACCTAATGAGACTCTTTAGACCTGATCTTCATAGACTAAGACAAATCATGATGAGAAGAGTATTTTTCATAGGTGTTGTTGTGCTCAAGTAAACATGTGAATAAGTCAGCAAATATGGTCTTCTAAGGGAGAATGAAGTTTTATTTGAGGAAGGCTACCATCAGTGAGAGAATTTTCGGCATGACCTAATGGAATGATATAAAAAATTCAGAATGAGACATCTAATATGAAAAATGAAGGGATGATATCAATCACTGATAGCAGAATGCATATTCTAACTCTAAAATTGGCCTTATTGGGGATGGCAGCTCTGACATAGGTGTCAAGAACCGCAGATCTCCGAGTTGAGGAGAGCAGTGATTTATTCCATTGGACCAAATACGGTAAAAAATAACTGAAACTGAAAGGTAGGACTGATTTTCTGACAATTCAATGACACAAAATGAATGACATTGACTCAATTTGACTTGACTTGACTGAAACAAGACTCAAAAACTGAATTTACCCTACTTATTGATGGTAGTACATCACCGAGACTTGAGGGCTTCAAATCCTGATGACAACCACCTACCCGTTGAAGACATATGTACAATCATGTGAAGTGATCCTTCCAGTGTAACCAATCCAGCAGATGGTTACTTTCTTGAATTATGCTCTCACTTTCCTCGAGAAGGCAGAAAAAACAAAATCTAGGCGACTCCAGGTGTCTACTGAACATGTGCTGCTGGCCCATGAAAACAAGAAAATACATCTTCACTGCTAACTGTAGCAAATCAATAAAAGGATCTTTAAAAATATGAAATGTTACCTTGTCTTGAGACTTAGAAAAAACACAAGCACACTCTTCATTCTGATTTGAAAGAACACTTGGTTGTTGATCCATAAGAGAGCATAGGGAAGTATGACTTTCTACTATCTGAGTGTTGGCTACAAATTCCTTAAGCATGAGCAACTTTGATTCTTTCTCTGGCATACTGTCTGTCTTAGGCTCATACTCCTCAAATTCATATTCTAAGTCATCTTTGAACAGAAAACATTCTTCGAGATTGTTAAACATGACATCCCTATTTTCTTCATGAAAAACAACGTTATCTGCTAGTTGATCTCCTTGCAGGAAATCATCATCACAAATCAGTTTACTCACAACAACTTTTGGTATGGCTTCACTAGTCTCATGACTATCATCATTCAAACCCAGACTTTCATTTTCAAGAATGGAATATGCTTCAATCACACATTCTTGACTGTGTGAACATTGTAAGAGCTGCAAATATACATTTACTTGGGTTGTAATATGATTGTTGAGGATATGATCTATCTCATCTTCAGACAAAGGATAAAACTGAGTTTTAAAGCAATTTACATTGTTATGGTGATTTTCATTTGCAGGATCGGGAATTGTCACTTCTCTTTCTTGGTCCCATTCTGTCTCATCTAAGGAGGGAGCTACCGATTATTGTTGGTGATGAAAAGGGTTATCATGCAAAGGCTCAAGGATCTATTCATCCAAGGAGGAAACTGCTATTTCTTGTTGTGAGCAAAAATCATTAAGGGATTCTGTGAGCTCATCATCTAGACACTCTTCATTCCCATACAAATTTTCAAGAAACTCAATGAAATTATCAGAGATCTCACAACAACTATCAATAATTGACAAGGAAGAATTAGAGCTTTGATAATGTTGAAAGAAAACTGAATGAAAGTCCTTTAGAGAATATAAACTAGCAGATGGTAGATTCTCATACCATGATCTCGCTTTTTCCTCCAACGTAGCCATAAACATCTTCATCAGACAATCTTCAGGAAACTCTTTAGTCTATGAATATGCAAATGAAATTTGACCAAATGCAAACTAGCATCTTCACCATCCTGACCTTTAAACTTTGACAATCCCGATTGCCAATCTATACGAGGAATACGGTTTGGAACACCAGGAATATGAGCTCGATTCATAGGAGCATACCTTCAAGAAATCAAGTCCATTTTTACAACAGTGAGTTCACTAAGAATATCTTTAGACTACTGGTTCTTGAAGAGTGGAGTCACCATGAGAATTCTGAATCTTGGAATTTTTCGACACTGGAGTCGCCAGGTGAATGATGCACAACCTTCTTGTGCCTGATCTTTATTCACCATCAACAATCAGATCTAATCTTTGTCGTACACCCAGGGAAAATTTTGTCTCTTCGTTCCTCGGCAACGACGCCAAAATGTTATCAATCCACCAGATTCCCAAGGCTAAGGAAGGAATCCCAACAGAGGTAACCACAAACCAAGATTTTGACTTGATAGCTAGCCTATCAAGCTGGAGAGGGCTCTCTCCAAAGGGTCACAACCAGAAGGGCTGGAGAAATTAGGGTTTTAGGCTAGGTATGAAATGCAGGGGTTTGTTTTGATTTGGGGTTGGGCTCACTGAATGAGGATTAGGTCAAGGGGACTAAATTAGGGCCAATGAGATGAAATTGCAGTCCATTCGATGGGGCCAGGGAGGTAGGAAGGTTTAACACTTAAAGGTGATTTTGGTGAGATGAATAGACCGGTGAGGAGCTACGAAGAGCATACAAGATGACTTCTCCCTAAACTGAAGAAAATGGACAAATTATGCAAAATTCCCCAAAACAAAGCATGAAAAACATGAATTCTTTCTTTCAACTTGAAATTAAGCATATCATATACATGAAAATGGTTTATGAGCTTACAATACGTTCATACAAATCATCACAAAGAAGAAACTATGTCAAACATTCATACCACATGAATCCCAAAGAAATAGTTGCAAGTTGTCATTAATATCCAAGCCAAAATGTTTCTTGATCAATACAAAAACTTTCAAATTGATGCCAACCCTTGACTCCTCTAAAAACCTAAGCTAAATAGCCCTCAAACCACCTCCTATCATCCTCAAGGGTCGAATCAATGAGGTGAGGGAGTTGTTACATGAAAATTTGAACTGAAAGCTAGAGTGTAGGATGAGAAAAGTGACTCATTCCTATCTCTAAGAACTAATTCATTACACCTCAATTGATTGACTTACCTAATGTATCTACCCTAGATAAAAGTAAAAACATGACTTTTACATTCATCTTAACTATTTACATCAGTCATTTCTCATTTCCCAAGGTGAAAAGTCAAACTGGAGAAAAATTTCTGAAGACTGTGAAAATTTGAAATTTCCTAGTAAACGCGTAGCGTGCAAGAAGAAAAAATGACCTGTTTTCAAAGTTGGATTTGAGTGCCTTCCCGTTGTCCAAATCCGCTACATGATATCTTATTGGAAAGATTGTTGAGTCTAGTTTCCAAATATGCTTCCAATTTCCAAAATGGTACTCATGTACCTTGTCAAAAACCTGATCTCCCAAGACTGGTAAACGAGCAACGTGCAGGACAAAAAGGAGACAGAAACATGAAATTTAGGTAGTTTTTTGCATTTTTGAGTGACCAGTTATCCTCCAAATCTTCTGAAACTTGCTAGGGTTTATTTCATCATCATTATGAACATGATGTTTGTGGCCATTTTTCATTTTGAAGCCCCAAAAAAGAGCGCAGCATGCAGCTCGTTGTGCCTTTAGCAAAATTTATGTGTTGAAAATTGCAAAAATTTGTTGAAATGAACATAAGTGCAAAAATGTGCCAAAACTATGAGGGTAATTTCTCATTGAGTGCTTGAAGCATGGAGTGACACCTTAGAAAGTATATCCAACCCTTATTTCTCTCCATGCTTGGTCAAAGCTTGAATTTTTGCATGGGCTCATTTGAGCTTGGCCCTTGCAATTTTGTTCCTCATGGCATAATGCTTTGCCATCTTTCTTTGAATGTCATTGTGCTTTTGAGCCTTGGCCAAGAGCTGCTCCAAGTTTTGGTTGACCCTCTCAAGCCATGTTTCTTTGTGTTCATTGATTTCTTTGGAAAGCTATTCATCTAAGGTAAGTTGGTTTGCTAGCTCAGCTTCCCTTTGTTTCTCCAAGGCTAGAGCTCTTTTCAGCTCCCTAGTCCTTGGTCTTTGTCTTGGAGGTTGATCCTCCAAATCATCATGTTCACCAAACCTTTCTAATGTCTCCTCGAGCAACACTTTAGCCTTTTCTACTTCTCTTTGTGCCTTGATATACTTCACCTCATTGATTATTTGTTTGGTTTTCAGCTACTGATTTTCTTGTTCAAGGAAGCCAATTACATATCTTGCCCTCTCAAGATTAGTTTCAAGTTCACTAATCTTTGACTCTTTGGCTTTAATTGCTGCATTAGTGATTTTATCCTCATCTTCATCACCTAGGTCAATCAACTGAAAGGCATGTTCCGTGTCATGTTTATCCTCCTCATCATCAATGATTGGTTCTTTTGCCTTTTCCTTGCCTTTGTCTACCTGATGTGTTGATGAAGAAGGCATGGACCCTTTCACTCCAAGTGAAGCAAACACATGCTTGTAGCCTCTCTGATAAGTATTAGGAAAAGGTTTAACCTAAATCAAATTAGTCTTTGTTGCTTCAATATCTTCCTCACTGCTGGATGACTCTGAATCATGATGTGATGATGATGTAGTGTTGTGTAACCAGCTCCAAAAATAGAAGAAAAGAGATATGAACGCCTTAGAAATAAGCCAGTTCGAGGGGGCAACCTCCAATACATTACATAAATGAACAATTCTTGGATGATACAAATGACAAAACCTCCTTTCTCTATATAGGAGTCCATGGGGCCACAATGTAACTTAAAATACAATGTAATCCTAACCGACCCAACAATAATGTATGTGTCATTAACAACAATACATGGGGTTAACACTAACACAATAAGGACTACATGCCATTAATATTATGTGGGCTTCGCCTTAACATGCCCCTCTCCTTCAAACAAGTGTTGTCCTCAACGCTTGATTATTTCTTGATGCTTCTGTATAAAATTCTCATCATCCCATGTGGAATATTCTACAGGAAAGTTCTTCCACTTGCTGAGATAATTTGAAATTGATTGTACTTGTCGAGTTCTTGTTTCTGTGACTGCTTCAGAACTTCTTTCGATGTGATATTGATCTTCCTGTTGTTTCATTTGATTTTGCACCAAAGTTAGGTTATCCTTTGAGAGTTGGAGAACTTGTTGTTGATGCTCATTGTGATATTCCACTACTTTATCATCCATAATAGATTTTATTTGATCCTTCAAACCATCCAAATTAGCCTCCATTTTTGCTTTTAAACCATCTATGTCATTTTCGGTTGCTCTTCGTAAGATCGAAATTTGTTGCACTTGGTACCGTAATTTTGATATCTCATATTGCAATTCTTCCTCCTCATGCGTCATAGTATAGCTTTCTGAGCGCTCAATGGATATGGAATTATTTTTTGGAGGCATAATAGAACCCATTACTGACAAAAATTCTTCAATATTCCCTTGGAATCAATTCAACTTGATTCTTCAAACAAGACTTATGCAATTCGGAAAAAACAATACACACCTTTTTCTTGCTTTTGAGGAGCTCGATATTGAAATTGGATTATCTTTGTGATTGCGGCCCTTCAATATTTGAAATTCAGCACTGAAGTAGCCCTCTGAATTATCTTTTGAATGACACATGTCTGACCTAATTTGGATTCTCCAAGACAAAGTTGTGTCCAATCTCCCACAATGACCTAATTCTGGACTGGTTCAGTAGAGCGAACTTGTAGGACTTGCCATGTGTCACTGTTTCGTCCTTTGTCTCTAAACTTGATAGCCAAGAAACTACAGTCCGTGTAATTGCGACCACTTTTTATGGCACTCCAATCCAATGCCCAGAGAGAGAGTTATTGAAATTTTCCCACGATCACCTCTTTGAGATGAAATTCAGGAGCCTAAAAAATCACTATCTTCCATAGATCATATCTCCAAAAATATTGCGAACCAAGCTCTGAAATTTTTCAACGAATTTCCTCAGGATTTCCGTTTCGCACCATACGAATTTCAGATTCTGAACCTTCGTAGAAACAAAGTTATAGCGCAAATTCCACGATGACCTGTTTAGGATCTTGAAAAAAGACCTAACTTCCACAAATGATATCTCCGAAAATATTGTGAACCAAGCTCTGAAATTTTTAGACAATATTCCTCAGGATTTTGGCTTCGCACCCTAAAAATTTCAGCTTCTGAAACTTCGTAGAAAAAAAGTTATAGCAAAAATGCCACGATGACCTGTTTGGAGCAGCGAAACCCTAGAATCCAAACCTCTGATACCAAATGTTGTGTAACCAGCTCCAAAAAGAGAAGAAAAGAGATATCAACACCTTAGAAATGAGCCACTTCGAGGGGGAAACCTCCAAATACATTACATAAATGAACAATTCTTGGATGATACAATTTACAAAACCTCCTTTCTATATATAGGAGTCCATGGGGCCATAATGTAATCCTAGTGGGCCACACTGTAATCCTAGCCGACCTAACAATAATAATTTAAGGGCACAATAATAACAATATGGGGGTTAGACTAACATAATAAGGGACTATACTATTAATATAGGGGCTTAACATGTAGGGTTATAGAAGGGTGAATAAGAAGGATCAATATGAGGTGAATGAAACTGACTTGGTGATGATGTATGAGAAATATGTTAGGATATTCCGACACATAGGAAATAGTTAAGAATAACTTAGTCTAGTGTAGAGTTAGGTAAAGTGTGTTTCTTTACCATGTAAATTTGTAACTTATAATCCGACGGTCATGATTTGTAGTGATCTGACGATTATCTCTCACCTCGGTATTAACGACACTTGATCCGTGGCTTAACACCGATTGGTCCATGATTTCTATTTAAAGAGCATGGAGGTTCATTTGTCCGGTAACTGTTTATGAGATAAACATATGTAACTTTTCTTTTTATATTAATAAATTCCCTGAAGTGGCCGTGTTGGCTCAGGGCGTGGACTGTTTCCCTCTTTGAGGGTTTTAACCACGTGATTATACTAGTGTACTGATTTGTGATCTTTTTGTGAGCGGTGACCTTTGGTTCTTGATCTACGGAACTTACCTTGTAAATTCCTTCATGGTATCAGAGCTATTTTGAGGGCCGCTTCCGTTCTTGGTCAAAATCCGAAGCCGGTTTGACTGCATGTGAATGTCGTTTTGTAGATCTACTATTTTTGAACATTTTTGGGCTTGGAGAACTGCTCAGTTGTGTCCGGAGCATCTGTTACAGTGAGGAATGCCTTTTGTTTCATGCGAAAAAGTTTTCGGTTGCCCAAGTTATGTCAGTTTAGATCTGGAGGTATAAAGCATCTATTTTGCAGTTATATTTGTTAATAGTTCTGCTTATTTCGGTTTATTTCTGTTTATTTTCGGTATTAAGGTTTTATTTATTTGCCGGATCTATACCCTATTCTCTATGTATGCTCTTTGATGTGCGCTTCGTGCGATCTCGGCAAATCAGAAACAAGAAAAAGAGATTTTTTTTGCTACGTATGCTCTTTCCCCGCGTCTTTGTGCGATCTCGGGAAATCAGAAATAGTAAAAAATTTATAGTTCTCGGTAAGGCTAACTGAAAATCTAACATTCTGCTGTAAGGATTTGTATTTCGTTTTTTTTTGCTCGGTTTTTGTGTTTTTTTGTGCAGGAAAAGGCATGCACACCGAAGAGTTAAAAAAAATAAAAATAAAAATAAACCCCCCCTTCCTCCTTTCAGACAATAACGTGATCCTTTTACGATCTCACTTGGTGAGGGGTTAGTTTATGAGAATAGAGGTCTTGGGTTCAAGTCTCCTTCTCAAGCTTCTTTTGTAAAAATATTTTGATCAAAGGGGCAGATTTAAAAAAAAAAAAACCGCACTTCATCTCGTTCCCGCAACTATTCGGCATCTACAGCTCAGATTTTTCAAAATACATAACTTATTCATCTGGAAGCCGTTTTTCGAGCTGTTTTTTTGAAACGGCCTAATTTTTCGAGATCTTTCCATTGGAGCAATTATTTTCAGCTTTTCTCAGCTTCATTTTTAAAAAAAAATGGAAAGTGCATGCACGATTATTCTTAACAACACGAATTATTTCCAATGGCTACCTCACATGGTGGATATACTTAGAAGTAAAGGGCTTTATAAAATAGCCACAAATCAAGAAACTAAACCTTCTGATGATGATAAAGTTCCTACATGGGAAAATAAACAAGATCAAGCACGAGGGTTGATAGGAATGTCCATTGCTCAAGATCTTCGATTTCACATCCTTGACATTGACACCCCTGATAAAGCCCTAGAAAAGCTAAATAATGTTTTTGGCATTCAAAATCAAATCAGGGCCCACCATCTTGAAAATGAGTTGCTACTTTGGACCCTAATAATTTCTCCTATATTGAAGACTTTTTGTCCAAATTCAAGACCCTTAGACTTCTTTTAGAAGGTTGTAAGGTCAAAAAGGAAGATGGTAGCCTCATCTATTGTATTCTTGCTAAGCTTGGCCCTGCATACTCTGTATTTGTTTCTGCCTTCCATTCCACTAAATAAGCCATCATCTCTTTTGGAACCACCTACAAGAATCCCTCTTTTGATTCCTTTTGTGATTCTTTAATAAGAGAACAAGAAAAAATTTTACACCTTGATCTTATCACTTCTGGAAACGCTTCTAAGAAAGCCTTAGCAGCTCAACAACAACCATATCAAAAGAATCCCAAGAAGCAGTATCCTAAAAAATATGGTCCTAAACCAAACAAGGGCCCTAAGAAATTTCAGCCGCAAACTGAAAAATCAAATCACCAAAATAATAAGGCAAATCAAAACAAAGGGAAGAAGACAAAGAGTCATTGCAACTTTTGCAACCAGGATGGCCATATAGAGTCCAAATGTTTTAAGAAGATGGAAGCCTTAGAAGCAGCAATGAAAGAATAAGAAGTGCACAACAACAATTTATATCTTCACTCCTTCAGTCTGTGTGCATGGCACTGCCGCTTGTAACAGCACATCAAGATCTAGTTATGCATTAAATGTATCTTCTTCTTCTCATTCTCATGAGTGTTTCATTGATTCTGTAGCTTCTTACCACATGGAAAAAAATCAAGCCATGTTTTCTTCTTTAAATGATTGTAACACCAAACATATTTATATTGGTGATGATAGATCTCTTAGTGTTGTAGGATTTGGAACCATTAATATAGATAATTCTCAATTTAATAATGTAATATGTGTTCCTACCTAATCACGCAACCTTCTCTCTGTTTATCAGATAACTCATTTAGGTGAAGAGAAAATAGTAGAATTCTCACCTTGTGATGTTGTAATCAAGGACCTCAAAGATCCTCAACATATTTTAGCTACTGGCATTGCTTATGATTCGACAAGGTTGTATAATTTTGACAACTTTGGGTCATCATGTATTCCCTCCATTTTTTTTGCTCATGATGATGATGTGAGCAAAATTTGGCATGAGCGATATGGTCACTTAAACTATCACTCTCTTCAAACTCTATGTAAGGAAAACAGAAAGATGAAGCCTACAGCATCTTTGCCAAGATGGAGTTTGCTCCGGATGTGTACTCAGAAAACATCATCTGGATAATTCTGACAAACGTGCTCTTGGCATGCTTCAGCCCCTTTGCAGATTGTGCATAGTGATTTATGTGGTCCACTTCCTGTTGTTTCTTTCTCTGGTTGCAAGTACTTCTTAACTTTCATTGACGATTTTTCCAGACGCACTTGGGTATAATTCTTAAAACTCAAGAGTGAAGTTTTTAACATGTTCTTGGCCTTTAAGGCCTTTGTTGAGAAACAATCTGGACATCAAATACTTAAGTTATCGTACAATGGCGTAGAATATGTTAACAACAAATTTATCAACTTCTCGTACAGAGCATGGCATTCAATTGCAAACATAATGTTCCATATACTCCACAACAAAATGGTGTAGCCGAAAGTGAAGAATCACACCTTAAAATAAATGGCTAATTGTATGCTTCAATCTAAAGGACTTGGTCTCAACTCATGTGTATGCCATTCAATGTGCAAATTACATAGGAATGTGACCCTCACTAAGGTTTTAAAGAATATATCAGAAGCACAGCCTGCTCAATCAAAATCAGACAAGTCAATTTCGTGTTTTTGGAAGTGATGCTTGGGCCCATATTCTAGATGCGAAACGTAAATCCTTAGAACCTAATAGTGAAAAATGTATTTTTGTTGGATATTCTGAAGATGTCGAAGGATATAGACTTCTTCAACCAAAATCCAAAAATATTATCATTAGAAGAGATGTAAAATTTGATGAAAATATATCGGCCTGTGAGCCTAGTTCAACAAGTGTGCCACCTTTGGCCGACGAGCTTGATTCGGCATATGTGCCACCTCTCTCTCTCTCTCTCTTATATTTTTAATAGAATTCCTTATAGTTCAGATGATGATAGCGAGGATGACAATCCTCCTCTAGCTCATGAAATTTTTCCTTATACACCACCACTTCCAAGATGGGTCCGCTCTACTTGGGATGCAACAGGTTCTCTTGCAGGTGACCCTACTGATCGATGATGTACACATTATCAGTTCGAAAGAGATTTTTCCTTATCGGCTCAAGTTCCAGAAAAACTTGACCCAGAAACCTCTGAAGAAGCCTTTAGTCATCCAGATTGGGATGAAGTTATGAATGAAGATTATTGTTCCTTATTGGCAAACAATACTTGGGATCTTGTTCCTCTTCCAAAAGGAAGAAAACTTTTCAGATGCAGGATGGGTTTACAAAAAAAAGTTTGGACCAGATGGAAAAGTGGATAGACATAAATCTCGTCTTGTCGCTAAAGGATTTTCACAAGTTGAAGGCATTGACTATACTGAAACCTTCTCCCCTGTTACCAAAATGAATTCTATCTGCCTTGTTCTTTCCCTTGTTGCCTCCTCTAAATGGGAAGTCCATCATATGGATGTTAAATCCGCCCTCTTACATGGATATTTGCGTGAAGAAATCTACATTGAACAACCCCCTGGCTTTATCCAAAATGACTCTAGCCTTTTTTGTCACCTTATGAAGTCTCTCTATGGTCTCAAACAAGCTCCTCGGGCTTGGTATGCCAAAATGGATAGATTTATTTTAAATAATGGCTTTTCTAGGTGTTATTCTAACAACACTATTTACACCAAGAAAGTGGGTAAGTCCTTCACCATCCTTATTCTCTATGTTTATGATCTTATCCTTACTAGTAGTGATCCCAACCATATAAACCATGTGAAGTTTAGCCTCAAAAAGAAGTTTGAAATGACAAACTTAGTAAGTACTTGCATTATTTCCTTGGTCTTCAAGTCTTGCAATCCAAGGAAGGAATTACCGGGTTTCCCCACCAAGTATGCCCGTGATATTCTGTCACTTTCACATGGAAGACTCAGAGTTCGCTTCTTCTCCCTTTCAAATTGGAGTCGGTCACCAATCGTACTACCCTCTGTTGATGCTACCTTATATCATCAACTTGTTGGTAAACTTCTGTATCTAACCCATACTTGTCCTAACCTTTCCTTTGTTGTTGGTCTTGTCACTCGGTTTATACACCAACCTCATGAAAGTCATCGTAGTGCTGCACGAAATACCGACATATTCGAGAAGGTCAGCTCGTATCTACAAATAATTCTTACGCATCTCCTTTTGTTGATCGGTTTCCCACGCAGTCCGATTGGGTCAGACCGATGACTCAGAGGACTACTGGTGGATATGTATTCACTCTTGGTTCGGGTGAGACCTGCTACTCGGCCTTGTAAGAACAAAGTGCCATCTCCTTTCTTCGTGCTGGCGTGCTAGAGTATCGTGTGCAGTTGAAGCCAGCGAAGAAGTGTAGCTTCACGTATCTCTGTTCGACCTTCATTTTCATCAGCAGATCCAACCACACTTTAGTGATAACTGTGAGGCACATTCAGCTATGTAAAGGTCCAACAATCATCAACGTACATGAAAACACAGTCACTCTACATACACTTCATCAGAAAGCTCATTCATGATCGTGTTCTTGAAGTGCAGTATTGTCCAACCAATGATCAGGTAGCCGATATCTTTACAAAGGCTCTCACAGAAGTGAAGTTTACCAAACTTCGATCCATGCTTGGAGTTCAGGAAAGTTATCATTAAGGGGGGATAGGCTCTAATGCCTCCTTCCTTCTGCTATTGTGTCACTTTTGTAAATCCTTCAATCCTATCCCAATTTAATCTTAAGTGGGGATGTTAGGATATTTCGACACATAGGAAATAGGCTCCTTTTCATTAGGGGAATTTTAAGGTCTAAAATGGGCCTCCTAATGAAATTATAAAATAATAGTGGAAAAAATCAAATAAGATTTGATGACATCATCAAATTTTAGAGGGAAAAATGAAAAAACTACTTTTTGAACTCATATTTTCAACTTATCTCCCAAATTTTTTACTCAAATTTTGAGCGGGAGTACTCGTTGGATGCGAAATTTAATTCCTCATCCAAGGAGTACCCATGTTGCATACTTTTGATGGCTCCTACTACACGAAAAATGAGAAATACATAAAAAAATGTGATTGTAATCACGTTTTTTTTTTATGTATTTCCGATTTTTCATGTAGCAGGGTTCATCGAAAGTATGCAACATGGGTACTCCTTGGATGAGAAACTAAATTTTGCATCCAACGAGTACTCCTGCTTGAAATTTGAGTAAAAATTTTGGGAGATAAGTTGAAAATATGAGTTGAAAAAGTAGTTTTATTATTTTATTATTTTTTAATATTTTTACCCTTTTATTTAAAAAATGGTAAATCATCCCCCATGGTTGACATCATCATCTTAAATCCTATTGGTTGTTATAAAGTTTATTTTTGTTGTACATTTTTCTTAGGAGGCCCATTTTAGACCTCAAAATTCCCCTAATGGTGTCACCTTTGTAAATCCTTCAATCCTATCTCAAGTTGTTCTTAAGGGGGGATGTTAGGATATTCCGACACATAGGAAATAGTTAAGAATAACTTAGTCTAGTGTAGAGTTAGGTAAAGTGTGTTTCTTTACCATGTACATTTGTAACTTATAATCTGACTACCATGATTTAGAAAGATTTGACTACATCTTCACTCTCAGACACCATGATTGGTCCGTACAACACCCGATTGGTCCATGATCTCTATTTAAAGAGCATGGAGGGCTGGTTTGTCCCAAGAACTGCTGAGGAGAAACACATAACTTTTTTTATATATTAATAAATTCCCTGAAGTGGCCACGTTGGCTCAGGGCGTGGACTGTTTCCCTCTTTGAGGGTTTTAACCACGTGATTATACTGGTGTACTGATTTGTGATCTATTTGTGAGCGGTGACCTTTGGTTCTTGATCTACAGAACTTACCCTGTAAATTCCTTCACAATAGGCTGAGATGGGGGAGTAGATTTGGGAGGATGAGATGATGAAGGGATATTCTGATCACGCTGACTAGGTGGGGTAGTTAAAATCTCAATTGATATGAATGTGTCCGATGGAATTTTCATTTGATCAACTTGGTACATGACTATTATTTTGATGAGGGAGTGGTGGAAGATACTCTGCATTTGATGACTATAATCCCTTTTTTGTACAATGTATGCCATCTTGTCAATGTTTGGGAACAGGAAATAGGGTATGTGAAGCATTCCGACTCTAGTGAAATGCATGAGAAGCCGGACATGATAGGAATTGTGTCGAGAAAACCTCCCCTCACGAGTGAAGTATTTCATGATAACTTTCATCAAAGGGACATATCTTTCAAGGAGATGAGAGAAAGGGAAAATGTTTTTTTTTATCATCCTTGTATCTTGGTTTAAGATATCTTTCATAGTAGGAAGGGTCAAGGTTTCCTTTCTTAAACCATTTTTCTCCTACACTTGGTATCCTTGTAGCAGCTATAATGATATCGATGGACATAGTAAATGTGAGCCCAGCAAGAGTTACTTTCCTATCATGAAGATTGGAAAAATACCCTTGTCAACATAGGGTGATATTGGATCTTCTGCACTTTTTCACAAAACTCAAACAACCAACTTGTTTAAAACATGACACAATGAGGGAAGAGGCCATGAGCTCCTTTGTGGTTGCTGGTTCATATCTGATGATTTTCCCCCCTTTATTATATTATTTCTTCATTGGTGTTTCCTCCTCACTGACATTTATGTCTTCCTCTTCAGGCATTATGAATTTGAAGCCTTGAAACCCTAGGGTAAATGAGATGAGATGAAGGGAGTGTGAGGTGAAAGGAATAGTTTAGGCAAATGGAAGGAGTGAATGTAAATGGGAAGCTAGGTCTTATGAAAACCCTAGGATTTAAAAATGTTTATGAATGATATGTTTTAGGGATATGAGTATAAATATTATACATGAAAACGGGAAGGAAAAAATGAAAACTAGGGTTTCTTTTAGAAGATACTTCAAATTTCTTATGAAACACAAAATATACCATAGGAGAGGTGTTCTAGGGTTCACTTACTGATTAAAAGCCCTTTGAAGAAATTTGTGAAGAAGTGTGAGCTTGCTAGAGGTTGTAAAGTCTTTTGGAACCATGTCTGATCAAACACGCAACATGCTAGAAGAACGCGCAACGTGAGATGGGAAACGCGCAGTGTCTGAAGAGTTTGGTCGGAATTTTTCGGGAGAACGCACATCGTGGAAAGGTAAATGCGCAACGTTCAATCAAACGCGCAGCGTGAAAAGAAAACGTGCAACGCCTCTGAGATTTTCTGCTAATTTTCTCAAAAACTTAAATTTTCTCCTTTGTTACAGACTGCGGATGGATAAATGAAGATAATGACTTGCTTTTGAAGTGTTTGAATGGCTTTATAGCTTGATGGATTTGAATTTTTTATTTAAATTACCCACTTTCCTTATGTTCACTTTTTCTTCTCATTATTTTAACATCGATACTCTTTAACTTCTCTGACTTTTGGCTTTGAAGGTTGATCAAGTAATGAAGTTTGACTTTCTTTGTTTCATTTTGGCCGGAATGATTGCATTGACAGCTAGGGATGAATTGATTACCTATGAAAACATAAAATTACATTTGGAAACAGAAATAAATTACATATTTGATTTTATATCAAAATGGCATTTTGATATAAAAGCCATTAAAAACAAGTATTTACAACTTCAAAACATAAAAATTACAGAGTGATGATCTTCTATATAGGAAGATAAAATTCTCTTTGAGTCCCTCTCATATCTCTGCTGACTTTATCTAAATGGAGTAATGACCTTGAAAAAAAAATAAAAAAACCTAATGACCTAATGAGACTCTTTAGACCTGATCTTCATAACTGATTTTGACTAAGACAAATCATGATGAGAAGAGTGTTTTTCATAGGTGTTGTTGTGCTCAAGGAAACATGGGAATAAGTCATCAAATATGGTCTTCTGAGGGAGAATGAAGTTTTATTTGAGGAAGGATACCATCAGAGAGAGAATTTTTGGCATGACCTAATGGAATGATATAAAAATTTCAGAATGAGACATCTAATATGAAAAGTGAAGGGATGATATCATTCACTGATGGCAGAATGCATATTCTGACTCTAACTTTGACCTTATTGGGGATGGCAGCTTTGACAGAGGTGTCAAGAACCGCAGATCTCTGAGTTGAGGAGATTAGTGTTTTATTCCATTGGGCCAAATACGTTAAAAAATAAATGAAACTAAAAGGTAGGACTGATTTTCTGACAATTCAATGACACAAAATGAATGAAACTGACTCAATTTGACTTGACTTGACTGAAACAAGACTCAAAAATTGAACTTACCCTACTTATTGATGGAAATACATCACCGAGACTTGAGGGCTTCAAATCCTAATGACAACCACTTGCCTGCTGAAGACATATGTACAATCATGTGAAGTGATCCTTCTAGCATAACCAATCTAGCAGATGGTTACTTGCTTGAATTCCGCTCTCACTTTCCTCGAGCAGACAAAAAAAACAAAAGCTAGGTGACTCCAAGTGTCTACTGAACATGTGTTGCTGGTCCATGAAAATAAGAAAATACATCTTCACTACTAGCTGTAGAAAATCAGTAAGAGGATCTTTAAAAATATGAAATGTTACCTTGTCTTGAGGCTTAGCAAAAACACAAGCATACTCTTCATTCTGATCTGAAAGAACACTTGGTTGTTCATCCATAGGAGAGCATAGGGAAGTATGACTTTCTGCTATCTGAGTGTTGGCTGCAAATTCCTTAAGCATGAGAAACTCTGATTCTTTCTCTGGCATATTGTCTGTCTTAGGCTGATACTCCTCAAATTCATATTCTAAGTCATCTTTGAACAAAAAACATTCTTCGAGATTGTTAAACATGACATCCCTATTTTCTTCATGAAAGAAAACAGTATCTGTTAGTTGATCTCCTTGCAGGAAATCATCATCACAAATTAGTTTACTCACAACAACTTCCGGTATGGCTTCACTAGTCTCATGACTATCATCATTCAAACCCAGACTTTCATTTTCAAGAATGGAAGATGCTTCAATCACACATTCTTGACTGTGTGAACATTGTAAGAGCTGCAAATATACATTTACTTGGGTTGTAATATGATTGTTGAGGATATGATCTATCTCATCTTCAGACAAAGGATAAAACTGAGTTTTAAAGCAATTTACATTGTTATGGTGATTTTCATTTACAGGATCGGGAATTGTCACTTCTCTTTCTTGGTCCCATTCTGTCTCATCTAAGGAGGGAGCTACCGATTCTTGTTGGTGATGAAAAGGGTTATCATGCAAAGGCTCAAGGATCTATTCATCCAAGGAGGAACTGCTATTTCTTGTTGTGAGCAAAAATCATTAAGGGATTCTGTGAGCTCATCGTCTAGACACTCTTCATTCCCATATAAATTTTCAAGAAACTCAATGAAATTATCAGATATCTCACAACAACTATCAATCATTGACAAGGAAGAATTAGAGCTTTGCTAATGTTGAAAGAAAACTGAATGAAAGTCCTTTAGAGAATATAAACTAGCAGATGGTAGATCCTCATACCATGATCTCGCTTTTTCCTCCAAGGTAGCCATAAACATCTTCATTAGAAAATCTTCACGAAATTCAATCTTTAGTCTATGAATATGCAAATGAAATTTGACCAAATGCAAACTAGCATATTCATCGTCCTAACCTTTAAACTTAGACAGTCCCGATTGGAAATCTATATGAGAAATACAGTTTGGAAAACTAGGAATATGAGATCGATTCATAGGAGCATACCTTCGAGCAATCAAGTCCATTTTGACAACAGTGATTTCACTAAGAATATATTTAGACTACTAGTTCTTGAAGAGTGGAGTCACCATGATAATTCTGAATCTTGGGATTTTTCGACACTGGAGTCGCCAGGTGAATGATGCACAACCTTCTTGTGTCTGATCGTTGTTCACCATCAACAATCAGATCTGATATTTTTCGTACACACAGGGAAAAGTTTGTCTCTTCGTTCCCCAGCAATGACGCAAAACTTTTATCAATCCACCAGATTCCCAAGGTTGAGGAAGGAATCCCAACAGAGGTAACCACAAACAAAGCTTTTTACTTGATAGCTAGCCCTATCAAGCTAGAGAGGGCTCTCTCCAAAGGGCCATAGCCAGAAGGGCTGGAGAAATTAGGGTTTTAGGCTAGGTATGAAATGCAGGGGTTTGTTTTGATTTGCGGTTGGGCTCACTGAATGAGGATTAGGTTAAGGGGACGGAATTAGGGCCAATGAGATGAAATTGCAGTCCATTCAATGGGGCAAGGTAGGCATGAAGGTTTAACACTTAAAGGTGATTTTGGTGAGATGAGTAGACTGGTTAGAAGCTAGGAAGAGCATATGAGATGAATTCTCCCTAAACTGAAGAAAATGGACAAATTATGCAAAATTGCCCAAAACAGAGCATGAAAAACATGAATTCTACCTTTCAACTTGAAATTAAGCATATCATAGACATGAAAATGGTTTATGAGCTTACAATACATTCATACGAATGATCACAAAGAAGAAACTATGTCAAAAATTCATACACATGAATCCCAAAGAAAGTCATTAATATCTAGGCCAAAATGTTTCTTGATCAATACACAAACTTTCAAACTGATTGCAACCCTTGACTCCTCTGAAAACCTAAGCTAAATAGCCCTCAAACCACCTCCTCTCATCCTCAAGGGTCGAATCCATGAGGTGAGGGAGCTATTACATGAAAATATGAACTGAAAGCTAGAGTGTAGGATGATAAAAGTGACTCATTCCTATCTCTAGGAATTGATTCATTACACCTCAACTGATTGACTTACCTAATGCATCTACCCTAGATAAAAGTAAAAACATGACATTTACATTCATCTTGACTATTTACATCATTAATTTCTCATTTCCCAAGGTGAAAAGTCAAACTGGAGAAAAATTTCTGAAGACTGTGAAAATTTGAAATTTCCTGGTAAACGTGTAGTGTGCAAGCGGAAAAAATGACCTATTTTCAAAGCTGGTTTTGAGTGCCTTCCGGGTGTCCAAATCCGCTACTTGATATCTCACTGGAAAGATTTTTGAGTCTAGTTTCCAAATATGCATCTAGTTTCCAAAATGGTGCTCATGTACCTTTTCAAAAACTTGATCTCCCAAGACTGGTAAATGAGCAACGTGCAGGCCAAAAAGGAGGCAGAAACATGAAATTTAGGTAGTTTTTGCATTTTTGAGGGACCAGTTCTCCTCCAAACCTTCTGAAACTTTCTAGGGTTGATGTCCTCATCATTATGAACACAATGGTGGTGGCCATTTGTCATTTTTAGGCCCCAAAAAAGAGCGCAGTGTGCAGCTCGTTGCGCCTTTAGCAAAATTTATGTGTTGAAAATTGCAAAAATTTGCTGAAATGAACATAAGCCCAAAAATGTGCCAAAACTATGAAGGTACTTTCTCATTGAGTGCTTGAGGGATGGAGTGACACCTTAGAAACTATATCCAACCCTTCTTTCTCTTCATGCTTGGTCAAAGCTTGAATTTTTACATGGGCTCGTTTGAGCTTGGCCCTTGCAATTTTGTTCCTCATGGCATAATGCTTTGCCATCTTTCTTTGAATGTCATTGTCCTTTTTAGCCTTAGCCAAGAGCTGCTCCAAGTGTTGGTTGACCCTCTCAAGCCATGTTATTTGTGTTCATTTATTTCTTTGGCAAGATGTTCATCTAAGGTAAGCTGGTATGCTAGCTCAGCTTCCCTTTGTTTCTCCAAGGATAGAGATATTTTTAGCCCTCTAGTCCTTGGTCTTTGTCTTGGAGGCTGATCCTCCACATCATCAGGTTCACCAAATATTTCTAATGTCTCCTCAAGCAACACTTTAGCCTTTTATACTTCTCTTTGTGCCTTGATACACTTCACCTCATTGATTATTTGTTTGGTTTTCAACTGCTGATTTCTTGTTCAAGGAAGCCAATTACATATCTTTCCCTCTCAAGATTAGTTTCAAGTTCACTAATATTTTCCTCTTTGGCTTTAATTGCTGCATTAGTGATTTTATCCTCATCTTCATCACTTAGGTCAATCAACTGAAAGTCATGTTTTGTGTCATGTTTACCCTCCTCATCATCAATGATTGGTTCTTTTGCCTTTTCCTTGCCTTTGTCTACCTGTTGTGTTGATGAAGAAGGCATGGCCCCTTTCACTCCAAGTGAAGCAAACACATGCATGTAGCCTCTCTGATAAGTTTTAGGAAAAGGTTGAACCTCAATCAAACTAGTCTTTGCTGCTTCAATATCTTCCTCACTGCTCGATGACTCTGAATCATGATGTGATGATGATGTAGGGTTATAGAATGGTGAAGAAGAAGGATCAATATGAGGTGAATGAAACTGACTTGGTGATGATGTATGAGCAATAGGTTAACATGGGGGAGTAGATATGGGAGGATGAGATGATGAGGGAATATTATGATCATGCTGACTAGGTGGGGTATTGAAAATCTCATTTGATATGAATGTGTCCCATGGAATGTTCATTTGATCAAGTTGTTACATGACTATTATTTTGATGAGGGAGTGGTGGAAAATACTCTGCATTTGATGACTATAATCCCTTTTGTGTACAATGTATGCCATCTTGTCAATGTTGCGGAAGAGGAAGTAGGGTATTTGAAGCATTCTGACTCTATTGAAATGCATGAGAAGCTAGACATGATAGGAATAGAGTCGAGAAAACCTCCCCTCATAGGTGAAGTATTTCATGATAAATTTCATCAAGGGGACATATCTGTCAAGGAGATGAGAGAAAGGGAAGTTTTTTTTTTATCATCCTTGTATCTTGGTTTAAGATATGGTTCATAGTAAGAAGGGTCAAGGTTTCCTTGCTTAAACCATTTGTCTCCCACACTTGGGATCCCTGTAGTAGTTGCAATGATATCGGCAGACATAGTAAATGTGAGCCCAGCAAGAGTGACTTGCCTATCATGAAGATTGGAAATAAACAACCTTGTCAACATATGGTGATATTGGATCTTCTGCACTTTTTCACAAAACTAAAAACAAACAACTTGTTTAAAACATGACACAGTGAGGTAAGAGGCCATGAGCTCCTTTGTGGTTTCTAGTTCATATCTGATGATTTCCCCCCTTTTGTTATATGATTTCTTCGTTGGTGTTTGCTTCTCACTGACATTTTTGTCTTCCTCTTCAGACATTATGAATTTGAAGCCTTGAAACCCTAGGGTAAATGAGATGAGATGAAGGGAATGTGAAGTGAAAGGAATAGTTTAGGAAAATCAGAAGGAGTGAATGTAAATGGGAACCTAGGTCTTATGAAAACCCTAGGATTTAACAGTGTTTATGAATGATATCTTTTAGGTAAACGCGTAACGTGAGATGGGAAACGCGCAGCGCCTGAAGACTTTGGTCGGAATTTGTCGAGAAAACGTGCAGCGTGGAAAGGTAAACATGCAGCATTCAACCAAACGTGCAACGTGCAAAGAAAACGTGCAACACCTCTGAGATTTTCTGCTAATTTTCTCAAAAACTTAAATTTTCTCCTTTGTTGCAGAGTGCAGATGGATAATTGAAGATAATGACTTGCTTTTGAAGTTTTTGAATGGCTTTATAGCTTTATGAATTTGAGTTTTTGATTTAAATTACCCACTTTCCTTGTGTTCACTTTTTCTTCTCACTCTTTTAACACTGATACTCTTTAACTTCTCTGACTTTTGGCTTTGCAGGTTGATCAAGTAATGAAGTTTGACTTTTTTTGTTTCATTTTGGCCGGAATGAATTTACATATGAAAACATAAAATTACATTTGGAAACAAAAATAAATTACATATTTGATTTTATATCAAAATGGCATTTTGATATAAAAGTCATTAAAAACAAAATAATTACAACATGAAAACATAAAAATTACAGAGTGATGATCTTCTATATAGGAAGATAAAATTCTCTTTGAGTCCCTCTCATATCTCTGTTGACTTTATATGAATGGAGTAATGACCTTGAAAAAAAAACAAAAACCTAATGACCTAATGAGACTCTTTAGACCTGATCTTCATAATTGATTTTGACTGAGACAAATCATGATGAGAAGAGTATTTTTCATAGTTGTTGTGCTCAAGGAAACATGGGAATAAGTCAGCAAATATGGTCTTCTAAGAGAGAATGAAGTTTTATTTGAGGAATGCTACCATCAGTGAGATAATTTTTGGCATGAACTAATGGAATGATATAAAAATTTCAGAATGAGACATCTAATATGAAAAATGAAGGGATGATATCAGTCATTGATGGCAGAATGCATATTCTGACTCTAACAAACCCCACCAGCAACTACTGAAGCTCTGCAGCAGTGCTTCCGCCACTTTGAATCAGAAATAGCTTTAGGAATGTGTCACCTTGGCTGGCCTCTGCGTGAGCAGATAATCCCAACACATCCTTTGTGTTGCCTCTGCGTAGTGAGTATGTGGGCTTGCGTGGAGACTGCGTTGCTATAGCCTCTGCGTGGCTCTGCTTCCCTCTATTGCTAGGATGTCCTTTTTGGTCTGAATTTCTGTGGCTACTGCTACTGCTGCTTTCTTTGTTGCGTTTTGCAACAAGGATCCTTCAGTCTTCTTGCTGGTGATCCAGCTAGATCTGCAACCTGGCTCTGATACCATGTGAAAATTTCTGAATATTACTTATGAAGAAACCCTACTATTAAATCACGATTTACTTCTCCTACTTATACAAGTTATTAATCAGAAATGTTCAGTATTAACATCAAAGTAAAAAATTTAACAACCTACACAGATACAGATCTAAACTGAATACATGCACATAGACAAAGTGACACAAGATTTTATGGACAATTCTCCCCGGAAAAACCCAATGCTGAAACCCAGTCTTTTGGCTGCTGGAGGGTTTATATTATTAAGTAGATTCTGAGAACAGCAAATTTGAGCACCTTACTAGTTAGCCCGACAGAGAAATACAAAAATCTGTAGCAATACCTCTATTTTGGAGATGGAAAAACTGACTGATTCACACCCTCAAACAAGATTTACAGAACTCAACCTTTTTCTGTCTTCAGAAACCCCAGTGCTACTCTGAAGTCTCTTGTGTTAGCTCAGATAGCCTGCGTGTCCCCCTATGCTTCTCAGGAGAGGCCTACGTAACCCCAAACTGGGTGACACAGTCTCTGCGCTACCCTACCTAAGCCTGCGTAAGCCCTGATGGCTTCCTACTGCCTCTACGCTACCCTTTCTGGGCTTGCATAGCACTGCAACCCACTGCGTTGTGCAGCTGAAATGTAGTGGCTGCTCCCTCTATGCTGCTCTAACTGTTGCTTCTCTTCCTCTTGCTGACTCTTGGCTCTGGGATCAGATCATCCCCTTAGCCAATACTACCCCTCCCTGCAATTGAAACACTTATGGAAATTCTTAGCAAATCACACCCTAGAATTACAGCTTAGTCTTAGTGCTCTGCCTCTGTGTGTGTTCTCCAACTGACCCTAAGACTTTCCTTTATACTTTTCTCGTTGGGAAACCAACGACCCTGATCCAATCTTGAATCGACGACTAAGATTAAAAGAAAGCTTGATACATGTGACTTAAGTCATTTCCATCACATGTTTAAATTAATTACCTTTAATATTTTAATTTTCCTAAGTTAGACTTAGGCTCCTTTATTAAAAATATTAATTAATTCATTTTCTCTTAAACCGGATGGAATTTCTCAAATCCCTTTTTGGGTCTTGGAGATCTCATGAACTCTATTCCCTCCATAAATTTTGGGAGCTAGAGCAGATCTGAAGCTACCCCAACACTCAAAATATCAACATATATAACCTCTTCTGTGGGTCAAATTGCCCTAATGTGGGCCGACTTGGTTTGGAGGTGACAAATGACTTATTTTACTCAATAATAATTATTTTTACATGATCCAAAATCCCAATAAGGGTCTTATAAAATGGAGAATGACTCTAACGACTCCAGATAAAACCTAGAAGTCCTCAATGGGTATTTTTTCCTAGAACATGACCCAAGCATGAAACCCATGCTTTAATAAGTCATAATAATAATAATGAAAATTAATTTTTCTTTCTTTTGATAAGTACATTTTATTATGACTCAAATACAATTATTAAGACCAAACCTAGTTACATTTTTCAACATAACTAGTGTGAGACAAAGGAAGCTTATGATACATCACCCACAACAAAAGCCTTGCTAATGCAGAAATTGGCTTTGGGTTGCAAGTCCCCTAGTTGATGTCATAACATTCTCCCTCACTCTAGTACTGGCAACGCTATTGATAATGGTGCCATGCCTTGTGGATCCTCTTTGGCTTGTGGCTCTTCTATATGTGATCTATTACAAAATTACAAGTTATCACTAAAGTTCCATTCCCTTTGGTGGGATTTTGTTCCACATTACTATTAATCTACCCCTGTCATATGCATGGAGGTGGGGTTTGTGTGTTGTGTATAAACCCCTACATGAATAATCTTGGTGAGACAAAATATGGTTTAGGAGCCTTGTGCACCAAAACCTTTTTCAATATGGAAGTTGGCTTTAAGGCTTGAGTTTCTGGGTTTACTGTGATTAAAAGCAGATTTTCTCAATCTGGGACTGACATCACTAGTATCATGCCTTCTAGGCCCTCTCAATATTGTGGTTTTTATCTGTGTGATGACTAAAGTGGCATGATCCATATGGTGAGATTTTGTTCCAATTTAAATGCATACTTACTCTTGTCCGGCTCATTTTAGTTCTACAAATCCTAATAACTTTTAACGCTAATTTTACTCCGGCTAATTTTTATTTACTTGTGCATCAAAAACTTTGTCAGTTTGGAAGTTAGCTTTAAGGCACAAGGCTCGAGGTTTAATGTGAAAGCATATTTTCTCAATCTGGGACTGACATCACTGATATCATGCCTTCTGGCCACTCTCAGGATTGTGGTTGTTATTTGTGTGATGTCTAAAGTGGCATGGTTCATATGGTAGGATTTTGTTCCAAATTTAAATGTATACTTACTCTTGTCATGTTTATTTCAGTTCTTCAGATCCTGATTAACGCTAAATTTAATTCTACTAACTTTTATTCATTTACTTTTCATATTTATGTTACAACTTAATGGCAGAAGTTTCCTTAGCTACACAATTTTATTAATTAGGAAAAGAAATTACATAAGAAATTTTGCAAGAGTTTACACCTGAACACTCCAACACTCTTGCAATCAAGAGAATGAGCTATATATAATCTAAATGTCCGAACTTATTCTATTTATGGATCACTTATTAAATTAACAAGTGTCCATTTACATTAAATGCCATCCTAACAAATCTACTAACTATTTTCATATATTGGAGCCTAAGAAATGACATATTTCTAGATGCCATATCTTTTACAACAATTTCGATTTCTAAAGTGTCTGCAATAATTTATTAAATATCGTAAATAATTAAATATTCTATTCTAACTTTTAAACTGTGATTTTTGTATTTTTGGATCATCTAACATTCCCCCCTATGATCTAAAGATACATTACAACAGATACCAAGTTCATCCCTGAACTTAGTAAATTTTATCCTACCAAGTGGTTTTGTAAAAATATCAAATATTTGATCTTCGAAAGGACAATAAATCGGCTTGGTGACATCCTTTGCAATGAGCGTTCTGATGTGATGATACTTGGTGTCGACATGCTTTGTTTTTTAATGAAAAATTGGGTTCTTGGCAAGCTTTATGGGCAACTCGCTGTCAATGAATAACGATGTAGCTTCTGCTTGAGGAATTCCCAAGTCCTGTAAAACTCTGCGCAACCAAACAATTTCACATGTTGCTTCCCATGTTGATATGTATTCAGCTTCTGCTAAATAAGTGGCCGTTGTAGCTTACTTCTTGCAACTCCAAGATACTGCAACTAACCCCATGTTCATTAAATAACCTGAGTTTGATGCCCTATAATCAATACTGCCAACAAAGTCGAAATCTAAAAATCCACCAAGTACAAAGTTTTTATTTTTTCTGTAAAGAAGACCAAAATATTGTGTTCCTTAGATATAACAAAGAACTCTTTTAGCTGCATTCTAGTGGTTATCTCGTGGTTCCTGCATAAAGTGTGAAATAATATTGATTGCATAAGAGAGATATGGTCGAGTGTTTGTCAGATAAATCAAGTTTCCAATCAACTTTCTATAAGTAGTGTTGTCCACCATTCCTCCCGCCCTCCCCACCCCCCTTCAAATTTTGAAAGTTTCAAGTTTTTTTTCCATGGGGCTATGATGTTAGGATATTCCGACACATAGGAAATAGTTAAGAATAACTTAGTCTAGTGTAGAGTTAGGTAAAGTGTGTTTCTTTACCATGTACATTTGTAACTTATAATCAGACGGTCACGATTTGTAGTGATCCGACGGTTATCTCTCACCTCAGTATTAACAACACTTGATCCGTGGCTTAACACCCGATTGGTCCATGATATCTATTTAAAGAGCATGGAGGGTCATTTGTCCAGTAACCTTTTATGAGAGAAACATATGTAACTTTTCTTTTTATATTAAAAAATTGACTGAAGTGGCCGTGTTGGCTTAGGTCGTGGATTGTTTCCCACTTTGAGGGTTTTAACCATGTGATTATACTGGTGTACTGATTTTTGATCTGTTTATGAGCGACGACCTTTGGTTCTTGATCTACGGAACTTACCCTGTAAATTCCTATATGGTATCAGAGCTATTTTGAAGGCCGCATCCGTTGTTGATCAAAATCCGAAGCCGGTTTGACTGCATGCGAATGTCGTTTTGTATATCTACTATTTCTGAACATTTTTGGGTTTGGAGAACTGCTCGGTTGTGTCCGAAGCGTCTGTTACAGTGAGGAAAGCCTTTTGTTTCATGCGAAAAGGTTTCCGGCTGCCTAGGTTATGACAGTTTAGATTTGGAGGTATAAAGCATTTGTTTTGCAGTTATATTTGTTAATAGTTCTGCTTATTTTGGTTTCCTCTGTTTATTTTCTGTTTTTAGGTTTTATTTATTTGTCGGATCTATACCCTCTTCTTTGTGTATGCTCTTTGTTGTGCGATGTGTGCAATCTCGGCAAATCAGAAACAGAAAGGGGATTTTTTTGCTACGTATGCTTTTTCCCCGTGTCTTTGTTCGATCTCGGGAAATCAGAAATAGTGGAAAAATTGATAGTTGCCGGTAAGACTAACCGAAAATATAACATTCTGCCGTAAGGCTTTGCATTTCTTTTTTTTTCTCGGCTTTTGTGTTTTTTTGTGCAGGAAAAGGCACGCACATCGAAGAGTAAAAAAAAAGAAAAAAAGAAAAAAAAACCCCCTTTCAAACAATAACGTGGTCCTTTTACTATCTCACTTGGTGAGGGGTTAGTTTATGAGAATAGAGGTATTGGGTTCAAGTCTCATTCTCAAGCTTTTTTTGTAAAAAGTTTTGTTCAAACGGCCAGATTTTTTTTTTTTTTTTTTTTTAAGCCACACTTCATCCTGTTCCCATAACTATTCGGCGTCTACAACTCAAATTTTTCAAAAGGCATAACTTCTTCATCTGGAAGCCGTTTTTCAAGTCGTTTTTTTTTAAACGGCCTCATTTTTTGAGATCTTTCCATTGAAGCAGTTAGTTTCAGCTTTTCTCAGCTTCAGTTTAAAAAAAAAAAATGGAAAGTGCATGCCCGATTATTCTTAACAACACCAATTATTTCCAATGGCTACCTCACATTAATAGCACCAATTATTTCCAATGACTACCTCACATGGTAGATACACTTAGAAGTAAAGGGCTTTATAGAATAGCCATAAGACAAGAAACTAAACCTTTCGATGATGATAATTTTTCTAAATGGGAAAATAAACAAGATCAAACACGAAAGTTGATAAGAATGTTCATTGCTCAAGATCTTCGGTTTCATATCCTTGACATTGACACCCTTGATGAAGCCCTAGAAAAGCTAAAAATTGTTTTTGGCATTCAAAATCAAATCAGGGCCGACCAACTTGAAAATGAGTTGCTTATTTTGGAACCCAATAATTTCTCCTCCATTGAAGATTTTTTGTCCAAATGCAAGGCCATTCAAATTCTTTTAGAAGGTTGTAAGATCAAAAAGGAAGATAGTAGCCTCATTTATTGCATTCTTGCTAAGCTTGGCCCTTCATACTCTGTATTTTTTTCTGCCTTCCATTCCACTAAGAAGCCATCATTTCTTCAGGAACAGCCTACAAGAATCCCTCTTGTGATGCCTTTTGCGATTCTTTGATAATAGAACAAGAAAAACTCTTACACCTTGGTCTTATCACTTCTGGAAATGCTTCTAAGAAAGCCTTAGCAGCCCAACATCAATCATATCAAAAGAATCCGAAGAAGCAATATCCTAAAAAGTATGGTCCGAAACCAAACAAGGGTCCTAAGAAATTTTAGCCACAAAATGACAAAGCAACTCACCAAAATGAAAAGGCATATAAAAACAAAGGAAAGAAGATAGATAGACATTGCAACTTTTGCAATCGTGATGGCCATTTAGAGTCCAAATGTTTTAAGAAGATGGAAGCCTTAGAAGCAGCAATGAAGAAGCACAACATCAATTTGGAGCACTCTTCACCTTCATCTTCAAGAATGGCACTTTCTGCTTGTGGTTGTCAAGCATCGAGATTTGGTTATGCATTAAATGTATCTTCCTCTTCTCATTCTCATGAGTGGCTCATTGATTCTGGAGCTTCTTATCTCATGGCCAAAAATAAAGCCATGTTTTCTTCTTTAAATGATTGTAACACCAAACATATTTATGTTGGTGATGATAGATCTCTTAGTGTTGTAGGATCTGGAACCATTCATCTAGATAATGGTTAGTTTAATGATGTACTATGTGTTCCTACCTTGTCATGCAACCTTCTATCTTTTTATCAGATAACTCATTCAGGTGAAGGGAAAATAGTAGAATTCTCACCTCATGATGTTGTAATCAAGGACCTCAAAGATCCTAAACATATTTTAGCTACTGGTATTGCTGATGATTCCACAAGGTTGTATAAGTTTGACAACTTTGGGTCATCATCTCTTCCCTCTGTTTTTGTTGCTCATAATGATGATGTGAGAAAACTTTGGCATGAGCGATTTGGTCACTTAAACTATCGCTCTCTTCAAACTCTATGTAAGGAAAATATGGTGACGGGCCTTCCTATGGTATCTTGCCAAGATGGTGTTTGCTCCGGATGTGTACTCGGAAAACATCATCGGGATAGTTTTGACAAACGTGTCTCTTGGCACGCTTCAGCCCCTTTGCAGCTTATGCACAGTGATTTATGTGGTCCACTTCCTATTGTTTCTTTCTCTGGTTGCAAGTACTTCTTAACTTTCATTGATGATTTTTCCACACGCACTTGGGTATACTTCTTAAAACTCAAGAGTGAAGTTTTTAACATGTTCTTGGCCTTTGAGGTCTTTTTTGAGAAACAATTTGGACATCAAATATCTAAGTTAAGATCAGACAATGGAGGAGAATATGTTAACAACAAATTTATCAACTTCTGCACTGAGCATGGCATTCAATTGCAACATACTGTTCCATATACTCCACAACAAAATGGTGTAGCTGAAAGGAAGAATCACACATTAAAAGAAATGGCTAATTTTATGCTTCAATCTAAAGGACTTGGCCTCAATTTTTGGGTAGAAGCCATTAACTGTGCAAATTACATATTAAATCGCACTCCTACTAAGGTTTTCAAGAATATAACTACAGAAGAAGCTTGGAGCTCAATCAAACTAGATGTAAGTCACTTTTGTGTTTTTGGAAGTGATGCTTGCGCCCATATTCCAGATGCGAAACACAAAGCCTTAGAACCTAAGAGTGAAAAATGTATTTTTGTTGGATATTCTGAAGATGTCAAAGGACATAGACTTCTTCAACCAAAATACAAAAATATAATCATTAGAAGAGATGTAAAATTTGATGAAAATATATTGGCCTGCAAGCCTAGTTCGACGGGTGTGCCACCTTTGGTCTGCGAGCCTGATTCGGAATATGTGCCACCTCTCTCTCTCTCTCTTCTATTTTTAATAGCATTCCTTCTATTTTAGATGATGACAGCGAGGATGACAATCCTCCTCCACCTCTTGAAATTGTTCCTTATACTCCATCATTTCTAAGATGGGTCCGCTCTACTCGGGATGCAGCAAGTTCTCTTGCAGGTGAACCTGCCGATCGACGATGTACACGTTCTCAGTTCGAAAGAGCCTCTTCCTTATTGGCTCAGGTTCTAGAAAAACTTGATCCAGAAACCTTTGAAGAAGCCTCCGGTCATCCAAATTGGGATGAAGCTATGAATGAAGAGTATCGTTCCTTATTGGAAAACGATACTTGGGATCTTGTTCCTCTTCCAAAAGGAAGAAAACTTGTCAGATGCAGATGGGTTTACAAAACCAAGTTTGGACCAAATGGAAAAGTGGATAGACATAAAGCTCGTCTTGTCGCTAAAGGATTTTCACAAGTTGAAGGCATTGACTATACTGAAACCTTCTCCCCTATTGCCAAAATGAATTCTATCTGCCTTGTTCTTTCCCTTGCTGCCTCCTTTAAATGGGAAGTCCATCAGATGGATGTTAAATCTGCCTTCTTACATGGAGATTTGCATGAAGAAATCTACATGGAACAACCCCCTGGCTTTATCCAAAAAGACTCCAGCCTTGTTTGTTGCCTTAGGAAGTCTCTCTATGGTCTCAAACAAGCTCCTCGAGCTTGGTATGCCAAAATGGATAGATTTCTATTAGATAATGGCTTTTCTAGGTGTCATTCTGACAACACTGTCTACACCAAGAAAGTGGGTAAGTCCTTCACCATCCTTGTTCTTTATGTTGATGATCTTATCCTTACTGGTAGTGATCCAAACCATATAAACCATGTGAAGTCTAGCCTCAAAAATAGGTTTGAAATGATAGACTTAGGACACTTGCATTATTTCCTTGGTCTTCAAGTCTTGCAATCCAAGGAAGGCATTACCCTCTCTTAGTCCAAGTATGCCTATGATCTTCTACACCACTTTCACATGGAAGACTGTAAGCCAGCCCCTTCTGCCTTTCAGTTTGGAGTCAAGATTTCAGTCACTTGTACTACCCCTGAAGTTGATGCTACCTTATATCATCAACTTGTTGGTAAACTTCTATATCTAACCCATACCCGTCCTGACCTTTCCTTTGCCGTTGGTCTTGTCACTCGGTTTATGCACCAACCTCATGAAAGTCACTGGAAAGCAGCTAAAATAATACTTCGATATATTTGAGGTACAATTCAGTTCGGGATTCATTACAATGCAGGAGCATCTCCATTGTTGATTGGTTTCACTGATTCTGATTGGGCTGGTGACCCTGATGATCAAAAGTCTACTGCAGGATATGTATTCACTCTTGGTTCAGGACCTATTACTTGGTCTTGTAAGAAACAAAGTGCCATCTCCCTTTCTTCCGCAGAAGCAAAGTATCGTGGTGCAGTTGAAGCCAGAAAGGAAGCCATGTGGCTTCATTAGATCCTGTCTGAATTTGGTCTCCAAATACACTTTGGTGTGATAATTAGAGTGCCATTCAGCTATGTAAAGATCCAGTTCACCATCAGGGTATGAAACACATTGAAATCCACAAACACTTCATCAGAAAGCTCATTCATGATCGTGTTCTTGAAGTGCAGTACTGTCCAACCAATGATCAGGTAGCCGATATCTTTACAAAGGCTCTCACAGAAGAGAAGTTTACCAAACTTCGATCCATGCTTGGAGTTCAGGAAAGTTGTCATTAAGGGGGGATAGGCTCTAATGCCTCCTTCCTTCTCCTATCGTGTCACTTTTGTAAATCCTTCAATCCTATCCCAATTTGTTCTTAAGGGGGGATGTTAGGATATTTCGACACATAGGAAATAGGCTCCTTTTTTGTCACCTTTGTAAATATTTCAATCCTATCCCAAGTTGTTCTTAAGGGGGGATGTTAGGATATTCCGACACATAGGAAATAGTTAAGAATAACTTAGTCTAGTGTAGAGTTAGGTAAAGTGTGTTTCTTTACCATGTACATTTGTAACTTATAATCTGACGGTCACGATTTGTAGTGATCCGATGGTTATCTCTCACCTCAGTATTAACGACACTTGATCTGTGGCTTAACACCCGATTGGTCCATGATCTCTATTTAAAGAGCATGGAGGGTCATTTGTCCGGTAACCGTTTATGAGAGAAACATATGTAACTTTTCTTTTTATATTAATAAATTGCCTAAAGTGGCCGCGTTGGCTCAAGCCATGGACTGTTTCCCTCTTTGAGGGTTTTAACCACGTGATTATACTGGTGTACTGATTTGTGATCTGTTTCGGAGCGGTGACCTTTGGTTCTTGATCTACGGAACTTACCCTGTAAATTCCTACATAAGAACGGGTTTGCAATATTGCATTCCAAATCGTTGAAGAACTTCTACTACATATTTACTCTGAGAAATGAAAATATGATATGGACGTTGGAATACTTCAACTCCAAGTTAGTAGTGAAGTAGTCTGAAATCTATCATTTTAAAACTTGCATGTAACTCCTTTTTCACCTGTATAATATGATTATCATTTTTGTCAGTGAAGATCAAATCATCTACATACATAACAAGAATCACCATATTTTTACCTTGTTGGTGTACATACAAGGTATCATCAGATTCACTTCGTTGAAAGATAAATTTCCGAAGGTATTCGTCCATTTTGGCATACCAAGCTCGTGGAGCTTGTTTTAACCCATATAAAGCCTTGATCAGTTTGCAAAATTTATGTTCATGTCCTTCAATTTCAAAACTTGGTTGTTGTGTCATATATATATCTTCCTGTAAATCTCCATTGAGGAAAGCACTTTTTACATACATCTCATGAACTTTCCATCCTTTTTGTGTTGCTAATGCAAGTGTTAATCAGATGGTGTTCCATTTAGTTGTAGGAGCAAAGGTTTCCTCACAACCAATCCCTTTTTGCTATGAAAAACCCTTAGAAACAAGTCTTGCTTTGTACTTGTCGATGTATCCATTTTGTTTGTACTTAATTCGCTAAACCTATTTTCATCCAATGGGTTTAACATTTCCAGGACAATCAACAAGCTTCCAAGTGTTGTTATCTAGAATTGCCTGATATTCTTCAACCATATCCTTCTTCCATTCTTTATGTTTCACTAATTCTTTGTATGTAGAGGGTTTAGTAAGTTCATTTGTTATCAATGCAAAATTTCCTTCATTTCTGTGTGACCCCCCGTGTTCATGTTTTATTTTTCTCTTCAGGCCTTACATGTTTTAAAAGTTGAACAACCCAGTTTGGAAATTGATGTTCAATTTTTTGAGATTCTGAAAAATCACCATAATTGTAAAGAGGATTGATGTAAACAGATGTTCGTTGATCAACTGCAGATTCTAGGGGCAAAGAGTCACTGTCAGAAGAACTTTTGTTGCTAGGAGATTC
Organism: Pinus albicaulis; assembly: GCA_034641835.2. Lineage (NCBI taxonomy): Eukaryota > Viridiplantae > Streptophyta > Pinopsida > Pinales > Pinaceae > Pinus > Pinus albicaulis. The sequence goes on from CM076574.1 coordinate 1,074,935,178, forward strand.
ATATGAACTGCCAGAAGACCCAGATGGTGTTGGTGAAGTAGAAATAGATGGATTGGATGAATCATATTCATATGAAGGAAAATCAAGTTCATACCAACTTTTTAAAGTTGGGTGACTTTTGCATATTTCCTTTCCTTTTATCGCCTTTAGTTTCCAACTTTTGAAGAATACTTTCTATATCTTCAACACTCTTACTCTCAGTTTCATCAAAAATTACATCCCCACTGACAATAAATTTCCCATTGGACAGAAGTCGATACCCTTTCTTCTCATCAAAATACCCAATCATTGTGCATTTCAAACTTCATAAGTAAAACTTGGTTCTTTTTTCTTTCGGAAATAAGGCATAACACATTGATCCAAAAACCCCGAGGTGTTTAACTCGAGGTTTGAAACCAAACCAAGCCTCATAAGGTGTAAATCCGTATAAAGAAGTTGTTGGATATATGTTCCTTAAGTAGACAATTGTATGGATTTCCTTTGCCCAATATATAAGACTTATTTTTTTGAAAGTTAACATAGATCTCACCATTCCGAAGAAGGTGTGATTCATTCTTTCTACTACTCCATTTTCCTATGGAGTGTAGACATTTGTAAGATGTCGTTTTATACCATTATCTCTGCAATAAATTTGAAATTAATTAGAAGCAAATAATCCTCCATTGTCTATTCTAAGAGTGCAAATCTTCTCTTTGACTTCATTTTCAACAAGTTGGCGAAAAGTTTTAAATTTTCAAATGCTTCTAATTTTTGCTTCAAAAAATAAACCCAAGTCATCTTGATAAAATCATCAACAAAGAGTAAGAAATATATGCATCCTCCTAGATAAGTTTGTAAGGGTCCACAAGTGTCACTTTGAACCAATTGCAAATGCATGTTTGCTCACCATGAACTTGTCGGAAAAGTCTCTCGACTTTGTTTTCCATAAATGAAAGTTTCACATTTTGCATTTTCCTTATTGAAGGTTGGAATTCTCTAAACCATTCCCTGTTTTTGTATTTGAGAGAGACTTTCAAGGTTTAGATGTCCATATATTACATGCCACAATATTATAGGTGAAATATATTTACTTGCTACCCCTACAAAGTTAGAATTCCTTGGAATAATTGTCTCTTTCATCCTTAACAGTTTTCCATCTTCATATGATGTCATCATTGTTTTCATGCTCTATTTCACTGAGTTAATTTTAAATAATCCATCCTCCATAATCACCTGATGTCCTTGTTGAATTTTGACTAAAGACAACAAATTCTTCTTAAATATTTGTACATACCATACATTTGAAATCATTCTTTCTCCAATGTGAGGTAAATAAACTTTAACTACACATTTTCCATAAGGAGTATGCTTTGTATCATCAACACGATAAATTGAATTGAGATGGCATTGTTGGAAGTTCCAAAATAAGTCACGTCAAAAATTCATGTGTTGGGTTTCCCATGTATCTAAAATCCATGCATATTCATAATCACTTTTAAGATAAGTGGAGACCTGTAATACTTTTTCAATTTGTGAAGACATATTCTGAGCCATCATTATCATCTTGATCATTTGCAAATTGTGTTGTGTTTTGATGAAACTTTGGAATTTTTTCAATGGAAGTTATACAATCCTCAACAAAATGACCAACTTTGTTACATCTTCTGCAAACAATTTGGCTTAAATCTTTGCCTCTGCCTCTGCTTTGACCTGTGCTTTGAGTTTGTCCTCTTCCTTGATGGTTTCCTTTGCCTTGATTGTTTCCTCTTCCTTGAAAGTTGCCTCTGCTTGAACTGTTGCCTCTATTGAAGTTGTTCCCTCTTCTTTGGCTTCAACCACGACCTTGTCCAATATGTGATGTTGGATTTTGATTGAAATTCCCTCTTCCTCTACCTCTAGAACTCTCAGTTGAGGATTTACTTGTGTTGGCCTCTGCAAAGAAGACATCTTCCCAATTTGTTTCTTCTTCCCAAAGGTTTTGTCATGTTGAGACAACATTTCAACTTAGCTCATCAAAATTCAACTTATCTAATTTTCTGATTACTTGTAAGGTTTCCAAAAAATGCGTGTAAGAAGAAGGCAATCCAACAATTAAAATTGTGGTCATGAAAATGTCATCTACCGTTGGAAATCCAACATTTACTATTTCTTGCTTAATGTTTTTAATATTCGAGAAAATATCCTCCTTCAGTTAATTTTTGTTGAAGCAACTTTAATTGTAGATCAACATTTTTCGATTCAGGTTGTGTATCAAATAAATCTTTGAAAGTACGCAAAGCGGACCATGCATCTGAGGCATTTTCAATATGAATATATATCTCATCATTAACTGAAGACTTTATTAGAGCTAATGCTTTAGAATTTTTTATTTCCCATTTTTCTAACAAAGCTGCATCTGTGGGTTTATTTGGCTTAATGTCTCCATCACATATGCCTTGCCACAGTTCATTATATATTAGAGTGCTTTCTATGAGACGTTTCCATGTCTTATATGATTTGTCCCCTTCAAGCTTGTCAGAATCATAAAACAAATTTATCAACTTGGATATTGTAGAGTTGAATGCATGCATGAAAAATAATCAAGCACTAGAAAATTAAGATGAGAAACACGACAAATGCAACACGCTATGCAAAAAACGATTCATCGAGGCTTGGGCTTGACCCTCATATAGTCGTTGAAGGAGAAAAATGACTGACCTTTGAACTTGGCTCTAGTCAATTTCTCTTAAGAAATTACAATGAAATCTTTTAAAATTTGACTGATGTACAATTCCCTTGCAAATTTTTCCTAAAAAAATACTCTAACCCCCCTCAAAGTAAAAAATTACTTTGAGTTACAATATCAATCTTACCTCTCCAAATAAAAAATTACAAATAGAATCTCCTTATTACTCCAAAAATTACAAAATTTATTGTCCCAAACATTTACAAATAACCACTCACACCTTCTCACACCTTATTTCTCCAAAAATATTACAAATAATAACAAATTCCTTATATCTCCATATTACAAATAATATAAATTTTTTTATCTATCCAATTTACAAACAATAGAAAATTATGTATCTCTCCAAACTATAAATTGCAATATTACACCTTATCTCTCTGAATAATACAAAATAAAATCTATTCAAGAAAAATTTTTACTCCACTCTGTTAGCATTCACCTTATTACTCCATTACAAAAATTTGTAGGTTTCAATTTCAACAAAATATAAAAATACAAATAAAAACTTTTACTAAAACTTCATTGAAATGTCGATTGTGAGAATATTCTAACTCTAGTTCGTGGTCTTTCTCTGGATGGACATATGCTACAATGTGTTATCTCCAACGCTACATCGATTGCTTTAAGGCATGATTTTTATATGGATAGGGCGCAAGCTTCGGCTCTGAAAAACATGTTACTGGGCATTGCTGGATATATATAGTTTACCTTCTCCCGTCAGTTCGCAGCGTGGTCTGTAGCTGAATTTCATGGCATCTTCTACAATTCAATGTCTCTCCTCAACAACATTGCAGAGAGTCCATATCTACACATATTGAAGGCATGATGCAACCTCCATTGCGCTCGACACAAAACCTGAAAAATTGTAAATTTATGTAGATGTTCTATGCTTGATGCAACTTTACTTATCACTACAACAATCACATAAAAAATCAAGTAAAATGCTGATAGAACATACCAGTGGACCTACAGAAGACAAACCAGAAACAGAAAAATGTGGTGGTGCATTACGGCGGTCAACATGATGCTTCAACCAGCAAAGTCTCCTTGGTCAACCAACCCAGCATGTGTCACAACAACCCTCAAAATAGTCACACAGTCAACTCAAAGTCAACCCCAGAAAAGTTAACGCTACCCCAATGACAGCAACACCAGCAACAACAACAACAATGGCAACAGCAACAACAGCAGCAACAACAAGTAAAAGTCAACGCAACACAGTCTACAGTCAACCTTTGGCTTTCTATGAGACGTTTCCATGTCTTATATGCTTTGTCCCCTTCAAGCTTGTCAGAATCGAAAAACAAATTTATCAACTTGGATATTGTAGGGTTGAATGTATGCACGAAAAATAATCAAGCACTAGAAAATTAAGATGAGAAACACGACAAATGCAACACGCTATGAAAAAAATGATTCATCGGGGCTTGGGCTTGACCCTCATATAGTCGTTGAAGGAGAAAAATGATTGACCTTTTCACTTGGCTCTAGTCAATTTCTCATAAGAAATTACAATGAAATCTTTTAAAATTTGACTGATTTACAATTCCCTTGCAAATTTTTCCTAAAAAAATACTCTAACCCCCCTCAAAGTAAAAAATTACTTTGAGTTACAATATCAATCTTACCTCTCCAAATAAAAAATTGCAAATAGAGTCTCCTTATTACTCCAAAAATTACAAAATTTACTATTCCAAACATTTACAAATAACCCCTCACACCTTCTCACACCTTATTTCTCCAAAAATATTACAAATAATAACAAATTCCTTATATCTCCATATTACAAATAATAGAAAATTCTTTATCTATCCAATTTACAAACAATAGAAAATTATGTATCTCTCCAAATTACAAATTGCAATATTACACCTTATCTCTCTGAATATTACAAAATAAAATATATTCAAGAAAAAATTTTACTCCACTCCGTTAGCGTTCACCGTATTACTCCATTACATAAATTTGTAGGTTTCAATTTCAACAAAATATAAAAATACAAATAGAAACTTTTACTAAAACTTCATTGAAATGTCGATTGTGAGAATATTCTAGCTCTACTCCGTGGACTTTCTCTGGACGGACATATGCTACAATGTGTTATCTCCAACGCTACATCGATTGCTTTAAGGCACGATTTTTATATGGATAGGGTGCAAGCTTTGGCTCTGAAAAACACGTTACTGGGCATTGCTGGATATATATAGTTTACCTTCTCTCGTCAGTTCGCAGCGTGGTCTGTAGCTGAATTTCATGGCATCTTCTACAATTCAATGTCTCTCCTCAACAACATTGCAGAGAGTACATATCTACACATATTGAAGCCATGATGCAACCTCCATTGCGCTCGGCACAAAACCTAAAAAATTGTAAATTTATGTAGATGTTCTATGCTTGATGCAACTTTACTTATCACTACAACAATCACATAAACGATCAAGTAAAACGCTGATAGAACATACCAGTGGATCTACAGAAGACAAACCAGAAACAGAAAAATGTGGTGGTGCGTTACGAAGGTCAACATGATGCTTCAACCAGCGAAGTCTCCTTGGTCAACCAACCCAGCATGTGTCACAACAACCCTCAAAACAGTCACACGGTCAACTCAAAGTCAGCCCCAGAAAAGTCAATGCTGCCCCAACGACAGCAACACCAGCAGCAACGGCAACAACAACAGCAGCAACGACAACAACAACAGCAGCAATGGCAACAACAGCAGTAGCAACAAGTAAAAGTCAACACAACACAGTCTACGGTCAAACTTTGGCTTTCTATGAGACGTTTCCATGTCTTATATGATTTGTCCCCTTCAAGCTTGTCAGAATCGAAAAACAAATTTATCAACTTAGATATTGTAGAGTTGAATGTATGCACGAAAAATAATCTAGCACTAGAAAATTAAGATGAGAAACATGAAAAATGCAACACGCTATGCAAAAAACGATTCATCGAGGCTTGGGCTTGACCCTCATATAGTCGTTGAAGGAGAAAAATGACTGACCTTTGCACTTGGCTCTAGTCAATTTCTCTTAAGAAATTACAATGAAATCTTTTAAAATTTGATTGATTTACAATTCCCTTGCAAATATTTCCTAAAAAAATACTCTAACCCCCCTCAAAGTAAAAAATTACTTTGAGTTACAATATCAATCTTACCTCTCCAAATAAAAAATTACAAATAGAATCTCCTTATTACTCCGAAAATTACATATTTACTGTCCCAAACATTTACAAATAACCCCTCACACCTTCTCACACCTTATTTCTCCAAAAATATTACAAATAATAACAAATTCCTTATATCTCCATATTACAAATAATAGAAAATTCTTTATCTATCCAATTTACAAACAATAGAAAATTATGTATCTCTCCAAATTACAGATTGAAATATCGCGCCTTATCTCTCTAAATATTACAAAATAAAATCTATTCAAGAAATTTTTTTACTCCACTCTGTTAGCGTTCACCTTATTACTCCATTACAAAAATTTGTAGGTTTCAATTTCAACAAAATATAAAAATACAAATAGAAACTTTTACTAAAACTTCATTGAAATGTCGATTGTGAGAATATTCTAGCTCTAATTCGTGGACTTTCTCTGGACGGACATATGCTATAATGTGTTATCTCCAACGCTACATCGATTGCTTTAAGGCACAATTTTTATATGGATAGGGCGCAAGCTTCGGCTCTGAAAAACATGTTACTGGGCATCGCTGGATATACATAGTTTACCTTCTCCCGTCAGTTCGCAGCGTGGTCTGTAGCTAAATTTCATGGCATCTTCTACAATTCAATGTCTCTCCTCAACAACATTGCAGAGAGTCCATATCTACACATATTGAAGCCATGATGCAACCTCCATTGCGCTCCGCACAAACCCTGAAAAATTGTAAATTTATGTAGATGTTCTATGCTTGATGCAACTTTACTTATCACTACAACAATCACATAAACACTCAAGTAAAATGCTGATAGAACATACCAGTGGATCTACAGAAGACAAACCGGAAACAGAAAAATGTGGTGGTGCGTTACGGCGGTCAACATGATGCTTCAACTAGCAAAGTCTCCTTGGTCAACCAACCCAGCGTGTGTCACAACAACCCTCAAATCAGTCACACGGTCAACTCAAAGTCAACCCCAGAAAAGTCAATGCTGCCCCAACGACAGCAACACCAGCAGCAATGGCAGCAACAGCAGCAGCAACAGCAGCAACGGCAACAACAGCAGCAGCAACAAGTAAAATTCAACGCAACACAGTCTACGGTCAATCTTTGACCTCGGTTCTTGTGCCAAAATGTACGACCTTCCAAAATCGAAGTCTCCACCAAAAATCAACTCCTTTGGACCATGCGTTGACCAAAGTCAACACTGGTCAAACTTGCGTGGAAACCCTAGCTGCAACAGCTTCCTCTTTGTCCTTCTTTCCCACGTGTGAACTGAAACTGCCTCCAAGGAGCTCGAACCAATCAGAAGAGGAGAGATGATGTGTGAGGATGAGATGAGTGAAATGTCCTCAAACGTTGACTCTATTTATATCAATCACTGAGGTGTGTGACACATTTGCTGCGGGTGTAAAACCTTAAGGTCGACCTGCACATATTTTGAAAGTATTAAAAATAAATTCAAAATAAATGTTCTTCTCATCGGATCAAGATGATATTTAGATCGATCTTGCACCTCTTCGAAAGAGGAACCTAATAAAAATATTGTTGTCTTCATCTGAGCATCACAACATGGAGTTTGGACCTAGTTGTCCAATTTTAACACTCCCTCTCAACTAGGGAGAACTCCATCCACCTATGCAATCAAACATCGTGCGTCATCCCACCGTAACTTGCTTTGCTAGCCTCTTTATTTCAGAACAAAAGTGGGTCAGTCACAAAGATATCATTCTCGGCTGACAGATTCAGCAGAAAGGTCTGAAACCTCTATAGGACTCACAAAGAGTCTCATGCCAACCCGAAGTTGGTTTCTCTGACCCGAAGTCAGTAGGAGGTCTGAAACCTCACTAGGACTCAAGAGAGTCATATACTAACCCGAAGTTAGTTTCACTGGCCTGAAGTCAGTTGGAGGTTCGAAACCTCACTAGGACTCAAGAGAGTCATATACTAACCCGAGGTTAGTTTCACTGACTGAAAGTCAATTGGAGGTCTGAAACCTCACTAGGACTTGATCCCAGATCAAGTGGTTGGACTGTGCCATCCTAGATAGAGAGTACGACAATCTCTGATGCGTCCATCAGTCTTTGCTACTATTCTCTAGCTTTTCCCACCTCATTGGCCAAATGAGAGGTACTTCCCATGAGTCCGGAACTCAAATGGGTAGGATGCATACGAGGCACACATAATGAGAGGTGAACCAACTCAATCATCATAACAGTGGGGCAGAAGCACACAAACAAGGTTCAACAAGCCTAGCCCTGTGGTTTCTTATAGCTCCGAGAAGCTATCCCCAAAGCCCCCTAGAGCTCCCAGAGCTCATCATCTAACAGGACCCTCAAAATAGGGTCATTCAACGATTCCAAGATTCTCACGGATGGTTAGGAACATGACCTTCCCCAAGGGCATTGTGAGAATATCCGCGACCTGCTCATCAGTTCCTATATGATCGAGCCTTACGACGCCTCGCTGTACCATATCCCGGATAAAGTGGTACCAGCCATCAACATGCTTGGATCGATCATGGAACCCAAGATTCTATGACAAACGAATCCCCCTCTGGTTATCACAAAGGATAACGGTGGCATCTAGCACATGCTCGAACAACTCACTGAAGAGCTTTTACAACCAAGTGACTTCACAACAGGCCATACATGCTGTAATGTATTCGGCCTCAGTGGTGCTCAAGGCTACCGACTTTCGTTTCCTGCCCGAAGCAGATCTACGTGCGAAGCAACATCCAGATGTGCTCTTGCGATCCACCACACTGCCAGCCCAATCGACATCAGTATATCCAAGGAGTTTCATGCTCCCGACAGTGTATCTTAGGCCATGGTCTATCGTGCCCTAGAGATATCTCAAGAGTTTCTTGGCACCAACCCAGTGAATGTCATGATCAACCATGTGTTGACTCAAAGTGTTCACTGCAAAACATACGTCTGAATGAGTGTTTACTAAGAACATCAGGGCCCTTACGAGTTGATGATACTCAGTAGGATTTGCCAATACAGGCCCAACAGCGCTACCACTCAACTTCTTAATGTTGAGCTCCATCGGTGTTGACACGAACTTACAGTCCACCATACTAAATCTTTCCAGAAGCTTCACAATGTATTTTCCTTGAGAAAGGAAAATCTCGCCAGGTCTCTGGCAGACCTCCAGGCCTAGGAAGTAGTGCATTAGTCCTAGGTCTTTCATCTCAAACTCAGCAACGAGCTCCCTCTTGCACTGATGAATGAGAGAGTCAGCACCTGTCAGGAAGAGGTCGTCCACATACAACACCAGAATGAGAGGCTTCTCTCTATCAACCTTGAAGTAAAGGTTTGGATCTGCATTACTACGAGTGAAGCCTAGCTTCATCAGGTAGCTATCTATCCTCTCGTACCAAGCTTTGGGTGCTTTCTTCAACCCATAAAGGGCTTTCTTCAACCTACAAACATGGGTGTCCCAATCTTGGACTTCGAACCCCAGAGGTTGCTCTACATACACCTCTTCCTTTACCGCACCATGCAGAAATGCGGTCCTTACATCCATCTAATGAAGACTCCATCCTTGCGTAGCAGCAAGGGCTATGATAGATCAAATGGTGGTCATAGGTGCAAATATGTCATCATAGTCTATGCCTTCTTTTTGAGAGAAGCCACAGGCAACGAATCTTGCCTTGAACTTTTCAGCACTTTCATCAGATCCATGCTTGATCTTGTAGAGCCATTTCGAGGTGACAACTGCTTTGTCCTCCGGTCTTGGAACCACATCCTAGACATCATTCTTCATTATGGACTCATACTCTTCGTGCATAGCATCCTTCCAGACTTGATGCTTTACGGCTTCCTCAAAAGATCCAGGCTCGGATTGTTCAATAGTACTCATGGCTGCTAGATACCCTTGGTATCTACTCGGCTTCTTACTTTCACGGAATGTCCCCCTTAGGGCCATATGTCCCTCAACATCCTCGAGAGTGTCCCAGAGCCATGATGGTCTCTTTCCCAGTGAAGGAGGTGGATCAATTAGGTCCATTGGTCCTTCAACATCAGGCATCGTCTCATCCTTCGGTTCCTCTTGGTTTCCAGGCCTTGCTTCATGATCTTCCTCAGATCTCAGAGGATTGACTACTTTCCTCAAGGAAGCATCTTCATCAAAGGTGACATCGTGGCATATCTCCACTTCCCTTTGACCGAGCACATAGAATCTATAGGCCTTCGAAGTTTGTTGTAGCCCACAAACATTGTGGTCTCCCTCTTGATGCTAGCTCCTCTGCAAAAGTTCTTGAACTCGTTCGACTCATATTCAGTGCCATTATCAGTCTGTCAGATAGCATCTCATGTCATTGCTCCCAGTGGACTTCCTCCAACCTGGTAGAGTGTATCAATTCTAGACCCAAACGTGATAGCTTCCTTGAAGCTCTTCTTCCACATGTGCATCTTTCCATCAGTGAATGCCACATTGAAACCTTTATCTTCCATGGCCGATATAGACACAAGGTTCTTCTTCAAATTAGGTACATAGAGTACATCCTGCAAGCGGAGGACTTGACCTTGAGACAAGTGGAGGGTCACAATCCCTGTCCCTTTCACGGGATATGTGGCATTATCTCCAAGGATAATTTCAGTTAGTATCATTCTCAACTGCATATCGAGAGAGTGCTTCCTCGAACCCGATGATGTGCCTTGAGAGGCACCCACTATCTATCGACCAGAGATCCATAGTGTGTGTCGGGTGGAGATGCGATAGAGAAGAGGCGAATACAGAATGAATTCATTTCTTTTATCAACAACATTTGATTCTCATACTGGAATTTCTTGAACTTTTGAAAGGTTGATCATTTCCCTTTGGGAGGAAGCCACACTCTTTCCACGGAACTTGTTGTTCCTTTGATTTCCATCCTCAGTTGTGTTACATGCATCATCATCGGAAATCCTTCTTGAAAGGGCATTCTCTAGCATAGTGACACGGCCTATGACAAGTGTAACACTTTCCCTTCTTTCCTTGTGCCCCTGCTCTTCCTTTGATCTTTGGACCACCAAAGTTCTTCTTTCTAGAATGAGCAGTGTAGGTGAGATTCCCTTCATTTTCATACTCCTTCATTCTTGTCTCTTCTTGAACGCATCTCGACAACACCTCGTCAAATTCAGGTATCACATTATTATTGAGAATGGTAGTGTTGAACACAAGCCATTCGGATGAAAGACCTCCAAGTGCAGTGAGAACCATCTCTCGATCAGCTATTATCTCCTCAATAGCCAGCAGATTATTCCTGATCTCGGTTAACTTCAGAAAGTATGATTGAACAGACTCATCCCTGCCTTTCTTGAGATTCTTCAATTGATTCTTGAAGAATAGGACTTGATTCGCATTGTTGGCCTTGAACATGTTGACTAACTTATCATATATCTCTTTGGATGTGCCCAGCTCAGAGATGTAGGCAACTAGACTCTTATGAATTGAGTCCTTGATCATCAGCTTTGCTTTGATTTCTCCCCCCTTGTACTTTGTTTTGGTAGCAACAACAGCAGTGGATGGAGGTTCTTGGATTTTACCCTACACATAGTCCATGACATCTTGGTCTTCCAATTTGAGATCCAATATCATCTTCCAAGCATGGAAATCATCCTTCCCAATCAATTTGTCATCCTCCTTGAAGCCATAGTTTCTGGAACCCATTTTCCTCTTCGGTGATTGCAGCAAATAGGGCTTGTCTTCACCTCAGCTCTGATACCATGTAAATTTATGTAGATGTTCTATGCTTGATGCAACTTTACTTTTCACTACAACAATCACATAAACAATCAAGTAAAATGTTGATAGAACATACTAGAGGATCTACAGAAGACAATACCCGTGGATCTACATAAGACAAACAAGAAACATAAAATTGTGGTGGTGCGTTATGGCTGATTAACATAGTCTCTTCAACAGCAAAGTCTCCTTGGTCGACCAACCGGCGTGTGTCACAACAACCCTCAAAGCAGTCACATGGTCAACTCAAAGTCTTGAAGACGAGATCATGTGCCCCAACGAGGTGTATGACTGACAGCTTACTAGTAACATATGGCGACCTTTGTGGCAACAGCAACAGCACTGCAACACTTGGTAACAAACGACCTTAACAGCAAATATGACAACATGACAACAACAACAAGTAAATGTCAACGCAGCACGGTCTATGGTCAACCTTTGACCTCGGTTCTTGTGCCAAAATGTACGGCCTTCGAAAATCGAAGTCTCCACAAAAAATCAACTCCTTTGGACCATGCGTTGACCAAAGTCAATACTGGTCAAACTTGGGTGGAAACCCTAGGTGCAACAACTTCCTCTTCGTCCTTCTTTCCCACGTGTGAATTGAAACTGCCTCGAGGCATTCGAACCAATCAGAAGAGGAGAGATGATGTGTGAGGATGAGATGAGTGAAATGTCCTCCAACGTTGACTCTATTTATATCAGTCACTGAGGTGTGTGACACATTTGCTGGGGGTGTAAAACCTTAAGGCTGACCTGCATATATTTTGAACGTATTAAAAATAAATTCAAAATAAATGTTCTGCTCATCGGATCAAGATGATCTTTAGATCGATCTTGCACCTCTTTGAAAGAGGAACCCAATAAAAATATTGGTGTCTTCATCTGAGCATCACAACATGGAGTTTGGACCTAGTTGTGCAATTTTAACAAAAATCAATGCAACCGTTGGCTTCGAGAAATTCGCCTTGGACATGCAGAGGCCCATCTACAATTGTTGGGCATACAAAGGTTGTTCTTTCTGTAGCATTCAGCCCAGATGGATGACGTCTGGCAAGTGGTTCTGGTGATACTAATGTTCGATTTTGGGACCTTAATACTCAATCTCCATTATACACATGCACAGGGCACAAAAACTGGGTTCTTTGCATTGCATGGTCACCGGATGGGAAACAACTTGTTAGTGGCAGCAAAGATGGAGATCTATGAATTTGGTACGCTGAGACTGGGAGGGCATCTGGAAATCCACTTTGGCCACAAAAAGGAAAACGACACCTTGATCACTATGGAACATTGTGAGCTAGACCTTCAAACCCATGACTAAATCACAATTAGGTTTTGACAGTCTAAATGCCTTGTGATTACAAGAATCCTCACCACATCACTCTCGAATCTATTGAGGTTATGAACACGACGTAGATACAGGGAATAACCAAAATGAAAATTTGGTTTTGGCTTGACATTAAAATCTCAATGCTTTGAAGAACACAAAGAGAAATAGAACTATTAAAAAAGAAATATGCGTTGAAGAACGCGACACTATCGATTTCCCTTGCTTCTAGGACTTGATGAAAATACACTTACAGGGGGGATTTTGATATTTAAATAAAATTTTGGACCGTAATAAAAAATTGTTGTACACATTTAAAAATCTAAAATAAATAATAATAATCAAATTTCTTTTCCGCAATTTGAATACCAAACATTTGTTGATCAATTCAATGGAGTTTTCCAAGACCTTGTAGAACTGGAATCTCCTCCTCACGTCAGCGGCATTACTGGAGCTTTGATACCATAATAATGGAAAAAGTGTCCTCATACACACAATTTTATTAATTAGGAAAATAAATTACATACGAAATTTTGCAAGAATTTACACCCGAACACTCCAACAATCTTGCAATAAGGAGAATGAGCTATATATAAGCTAAATGTCCTAACCTATTCTAGTTATGCATCACTTATTTGTTGATTTTTGTAGCATCCGAAAGTGATCCAAGTCTCATCTTTGGTGAGGAGGCTTGGACACCAATATTCCAAAGAACCCAAAAACTGTTTAGTAAATTCCACTCGGTTTATGTTTTATTAAGATAATTAATTATTTTAATGGGGACCCTAAGTCTAAACTTAAGGGAAATTAAATAATTAACAAGTATTAATAAACAGAGTGTGAGTCTTCTAGAGAATGAAGATCAAGTCAATATTTAATCTTAGCCATCGATTAGACTTCTAATCCGGGTCGTTGATTTATCAATGAGAAGATTATAAAGGAAGGATTGAGGGCCATTTGGAAACCAATCTAGGAAAATACTCAGTAACATGAGGGAAGTCGATTCTTCATAAGTTAGAATTCGATTTCAAAGGGAGAGTTGCACGACAGAAGTAGATGAGGGTTTCAACAGCAGTCAGAGCTTGAGGAAAAAGGATGCAGAACAACTGAGGGACAGAGACAGTGCAGAGGTGACGCAGAGAGACATCGCAGAGGGACAACACAGTGGTGACACAGTGCTCATGCAGATGATCATGCAGAGGTGATGCAGTGAAGGCCAGAGGGCCTCTCAGGTGTCAGAACTTCTCTGGAGGTAAAGGGAAAAATACCTCAGGTGTTTTCTTGGATATTTCTCAGTTATTCTTCCAGTCATTCCTTGTAAAGAATTTGTTGTTGAATATTAATATATAAACCATCATTTGTTGCACCGATTTTCCCACATTGGTTTTCCGGGGACAATTGTCCAAAAATAAATGTGTTGATGTGATTGTTTCTTGTGCTTTTATTTCTCTGTTCCTTTCTCTATATATACTTGTGTGATAACTACAATATAATTTATTTCGGAATTTACTAAATGGTTTATTGTAAATAACTTATTGTGAAAACTAAGTAGGAGAAATAAATCAGTCACTGCAGTAGTATTTCAGATTTGAAATTCTTACATTATTAAATTAACAAGTGTCTATTTACATTAAATGCCATCCTAACAAATCTAATAATTATTTTCCTATATTGGAGCCTAAGAAATGACATCTTTCGAGATGCCATATCTTTTACAACAATTTCTATTTCTAAAGTGTCTCCAATATTTTATTAAATATCCTAAATAATTAAATATTCTATTCTAACTTTGAACTATGATTTTTGTATTGTTGGGTCATCTAACACAACTCCATTTTCTAGTTACTCATGGCCCCCACCATTTCCTAACTTGCTACATTATCATTTTCCTTTCCTGTCATTCATCACTTAGAAACATAATGTAATATCTTGCCTTCTCTTGATCACTTGTTGCTTCAAGTTCTCCTTAGAATCAACCAAATTAGAATGGTCGCAAATAATAATTCTAACCCACTACCAATATAGCTAGTTCAAGTAAAAAAATTAGAACCATCAACCTTAGACAAACATAAATAAGATGAGTGAAACAAAGAAGAACCACCTATGTCTGTGTTCACGTGCACCATTAGAGCTTCGGTACATGTCCATGAAATTTTGCAAACAATTTAAAAGGTTGAGAAACTTAATCGTCATTGAAATGCAACACGCAGTGCTATAAACAACAAAAAGAAATAATTTCAATTACACCTCTTTTACAAAAATAGAAAAATACATTTCCAGCTTTTGTAGAATCTCTCAAAACAAAACACCATTTTTGCAACCTCTGGACGAATTTCACACGAGACTTATAAAAATCACCAAGCAACAAGAAGAAATATTAATTGGGCACATGGAAATGGGATGGAAATTTTTAGCACGTTGCAATTGGGGAAGCATCAAAAGATACTTGACAAGAAATTATCCATGTTATGCATATAACTATAATTTTTATACGACAATATTTCTATTTGGGCACTTGTGGATGTACTCAACCATACAAGGGAAATAAAGAGAAAAATACCTCGTAGTTGGCTGTAAATTCTACAGTGACCGAAAGGTGAATACAAGATCCTTCCTTTGAGCACATGAGGCAACCATCCAGAGAGATAACAAATATTGAAAGAACTCCACTTGGTTGAATTCTTCAGTGCCCGAAAAACAAGTGTTCAAATCAATAAGGATTTCTTACCCTCCTTGCAAATAGTATGTACAAAACCCCATTATAGTTGGTGATATCTTAGTACCCTTTATTTGAGTGCAAAGGCATCTCATGTAATGTCCCCATTTTTATGTTCCTCCATATTAA
Organism: Pinus albicaulis; assembly: GCA_034641835.2. Classification (NCBI taxonomy): domain Eukaryota; kingdom Viridiplantae; phylum Streptophyta; class Pinopsida; order Pinales; family Pinaceae; genus Pinus; species Pinus albicaulis. The sequence goes on from CM076574.1 coordinate 1,074,950,967, forward strand.
AGCCAAGGTGGATTTCCAGGACAGGGGATGGCCAAGCCATTGGAGCAGGTTTGTTGTGTAACCAGCTCCAAAAATAGAAGAAAAGAGATATCAACGCCTTAGAAATGAGCCACTTTGAGGGGGCAACCTCCAATACATTACATAAATGAACAATTCTTGGATGATACAATTTACAAAACCTCCTTTCTATATATAGGAGTCCATGGGGCCATAATGTAATCCTAGTGGGCCACAATGTAATCATAGCCGACCTAAGAATAATTTAAGGGCACAATAATAACAAAATGGGGGTTACAAGGGTACAATAATAACAATAAGGGGTTACACTAACAACAATAAGGGACTATACTAGTAATATAGGGACCTAACATGCCCCTCTCCTTCAAAAAAGTGTTGTCCTCAACGCTTGAGTAGCTCTGGGTGCTTCTGTATAAAATTCTCATCCTCCCATGTAGAATCTTCAGTGGGTAAGTTCTTCCACTTGATGAGATACTCTGAAATTGATCGATTCCATAGCTGTCGAGTTCTTGTTTCCGTGACTGCTTCAGGTTCCAATATGATTTTTCCTTCCTCATTAAGTTCTAGCAATATTGTTTGAACTAGAATATTTTCACCTATAACCTTCTTTAAGCATGAAACGTGGAAAACTGGATGCACTCGTGAAGAAGCAGGAAGCTCCAATTTGTATGCCATAGTACCAATCTTTTGCAACACCTTGTAAGGACCATAGTACTTTGGCGATAATTTATTATCCTTCTTAGCTTGCTTGAAGGACATTTGTTTGTATGGTTGTAGCCATAAAAATACCCAATCTCCTACATCAAAACTTCTCTCACTGCAATGTTGATCTGCCTGTTGTTTCATTCGATTTTGTGCCAAATTCAGGTTATCCTTTAAGAGTTGGAGAACTTCTTGTTGATGCTCGATGTGATCTTCCACCGCTTGAACCTTCGAATTTTCTCTTAAAGATGATGTGATGGATGGTGGATGATATCCATAAAGTGCCATAAATGGGGTCATTTTTGCTGCAGTATGGAAGGAAGTGTTATACCACCATTCAGCAAGAGGTAACCACTTGACCCATCGTGTTTGTTTATCAGATACAAAACAACGAAGATATCCTTCCAAACATTCATTTACGATCTCAGTTTGACCATCAGATTGAGGATGATAAGATGAGCTATGAGCTAATTGAGTACCCAAACAAGAAAATAACTCCGTCCAAAAATTTCCAGTAAAAATGGGATCTCTGTCGCTCACAATAACCCTTGGGCTTCCATGTAGCTTTTGAGTTCTATCCATAAATGTAGTAGCAACTGTACTTGCTTTAAATGGATGAGATAATGCACAAAAGTGTGCATACTTGGTAAGTCTATCAACTACCACCATGATGACACTCTTTCCTTCGTACTTAGGTAAACCTGTGATAAAATCCATTGAAATCTCCTCCCAACGTTGACTTGGAATGGATAAAGGTTGTAGAAGTCCTGGGGTCTTAATTGTTTCCACTTTATTCTGCTGGCAAACCAAACATTCCGCCACAAACTTTTGAATATCGGATTTAAGGCCATCCCAAAAAAATTCTTTCTTCACCCTGTGGTAAGTTTTTAAAAATCCTGAGTGTCCTCCTAAAGGAGAAGTGTGCAATTCCAGAAGAATCTTTTGTTTTAGTTGGAATTCTTACAAAGATATAAGCGATCTTTGTACCATAAGGAATCATTTTTCCAACTAAATGTATCAGATGTACTAGGATCTTGCTGCAACTTTTGAATGAGTGTACATACATCTTTGTCCTTCTTCCATTCATCTCTTGCTTCAGTTATCCAATCTGGTTGGATAATAGAAATGGCACAAAGCAATGCTTCCACCTCTTCATTCTTTCTTGAGAGTGCATCCGCAACAACATTAAGCTTTCCTTTTTTGTAGATTATTTCAAAGTCATAACCCAAAATCTTTGTGACCCATTTTTGTTGCTCTTCTGACGATATTCTTTGTTCCAAAAAGTGTTTAAGACTATCATGATCAGTTTTTACCTTGAAGTGTCTTCCCATTAGGTAAGTTCGCCATTTCTTTAGTGCATGCAGTATTGCTAACATTCCCTTCTCATAAATAGGTTTCTGTAAATACTTTCCTTTGATTGGACGACTTTCAAAAGCAATGGGTCTTCCTTCCTGCATTAAAACTGCACCAATTCCATTTCCTGAGGCATCACATTCCACAATAAAGGCTTTTGTGAAGTCTGGTGTAGCTAAGACCGGTGCTAGGCACATTGCCTCTTTAAGACGTTCAAAGGCCTTAGTTGCTTCAGGAGTCCATGAAAATGCATCTTTCTTCAATAATGTTGTTAGAGGTGCTGCTATTCTCCCATAATTCTTAACAAACTTGTGATAATACCCTGTTAACCCGAGAAATACTCGCAACTTCTTTATGGTTGTGGGGACTTTCCATTCCTTAATGGCTTTAATTTTGTTAGGGTCTACTTTAACACCCTCGTGAGATACAATATGACCCAGATATTCCACCTCTTGTACTCCAAAGAAACATTTGGATTTTTTTGCATATAATTGTTTCTCCTGCAATAGTTTGAGCACCCCGTCAACATGTTCAACATGATCCTTCCAAGACCTGTTGTAGATTAGTATATCATCAAAAAATACTAGCACAAATTTTCTAAGGAAGGGTTTGAAATTGGAATTCATCAACCCTTGAAATGTAGAAGGTGCATTGGTAAGGCCAAAAGGCATGACCAAAAATTCATAATGACCCTCATGAGTTCGAAATGCTGTTTTAGGAATATCTTCAGTCTTCATTCTAATTTGATGATATCCTGAACGAAGATCCAACTTGGTAAAATAAATTGCTCCATGTAATTCATCCAATAATTCATCAATCACAGAATGGGAAATTTATCTTTAATGGTGAGCTTATTGAGCTCCCTATAATCCGGACACATGCGCCATGATCCATCCTTCTTGTGTACCAATACTACAGGAGCAGAGAAAGAACTTTGATTAGGTTGAATTATACCCGCCTCTAACATTTCTGCAATCATACGTTCAATTTCGCTCTTTTGGACATAAGGATATCTATAAGGCCTGATGTTTGGAGGAACACTTCCTGGAATCAAATGAATAGCATGATCATGATCACGAATAGGTGGGAGTCCTTTGGGAGTTTTAAACACCTTGGAATGATTGTCCAAGACTTGTTGGAGATCTGCAGAAATAGATGATTTTGATGTTGGAACTTCTAGTGAGCATAATTGTGCAATTACGCCTCGTTGTTCTTTCTTTAGAAGCTTTGTCATGACGTTAGAGCTTATTATCCTTCCTGGCTTCCCCGCAATACCCCGTAATTCAACTTCCTTTCCTTCTGAAAAAAATTTCAAGAAAAGTTCTTGAAAATTAAAAGCTACCGTCCCCAAGATTGTAACCATTGTACTCCTAGTACAACGTCAGCACCTCCCATAGGAATGGAAAGCATTGGACTAGTCAATACATATTCCCCTATGGTTAGCTTGATATTATGGCATTTTCCAGAGCAATTTATAGTTCCTCCATTTGCAACCATCACTTGACATTCTGGTGCTGGGTATAGGAAACAATTTAATTCTTTGGCTACCTTACAATGAATAAAATTATGGGTGCTACCTGAATCAATCAACACTATTACCTTTTTCTTCTTGATTTGTCCTTGTATCTTGAGAGTTTGAGGAGTGGTAATTCCTGCCAGTGCATTACACGATATGTTCGGATTCATTTCTTCCTCTTCTAGGGTTGGTTCCTGGTGTATATCCTCTTCTTGTTCATTTTCTCCTTCCTCTTCACAATCTATGTAAAATAATTTCTTCTCAGCACACTTATGACCTTTAGTGTATTTTCTATCACAACTGTAGCAAAGCCCTTTTGCTCTTTTTTCTTCCAATTTTTGTGGTGTCAACCTTGTAGGTTGTGAAAATCTAGGCGTAGCAACACTTCCTTCTTTATAGAATTGAGTGGTAGGCTTCCTTGTCGCCATAATTTTACATTCAACTTTTCTTGCCAACCTGAATGCCTTCTCCAATGAATCAGGTTCCAAAACGCGAACTTCATGTTGGATGTTATCTTTTAAAGTGCCTATGAAGAGATCAATCCTGTGTTCCTCTGGAATATCAGTTACCCTTATATTCAATTTTTGGAAGTCCTCAATGTGTTGCCCCACTAAACCCTTTTGTTTGAGATTTATCAATTGGCTAAAGAAGGTGTTTCTCTTTGTATCCTCATAATGTGTTATCATTTCTTCCGTAAAAATTGACCAAGTGACAATTTTTTTACGGGAGCAAAGCCATCGATACCATACAAATGTATTTTGTTCTAAATGTAAAGTTGCAATGTGTACCTTTTGTGTGTTTTGCACATTATAGAGATCAAAATATTGCTCCATCTGTAGTATCCATGTTACAGGATCCTTTCCATCAAACTTCCTCCTATCCATTTTTGGAATATGGTGGTTCTTCCTGCCAACATTAGAGGGTATGAAATCACGATTAACATTTATTTTGTTCTCATCATGAGGTTCTTCTACTATATTTCCGCCATTAGGAATCGTTTCTTGTTTTAAGCTTGTCATCAAGCCTTCCATGTATGCTTTTAGATCATTCTTCATGTTTTCCATGTTGTCTTTCATGTTTTCATCGATCTTAGCTTCCATGTCATCAATCTTAGCTTCCATGCCCACTTCCATGCCATCCATCCTAGCTTCCAAACCATTAATCTTAGCTTCCACGCCTTTCTTCAAACCATCCATCTTAGTTTCCACACCCTTCATCAAAACTTCCATTTCATTTTTTGTTGTTCTTTGCGAGAGCGAAATTTGTTGCACTTGCTCTTGTAATTTTGATATGTCATGTTGCCATTCTTCGTCTTCATGAGTCATAGTAGAGTCTTCTAAAGGCTTAATGGGAGTTGAATTCTTTTTAGGGGCCATTTTAGAATCCAATACTGATATCTATTCTACAATATTCCCTTGGAATCAATTCAACTTGATTCTTCAAACAAGACTTATGCAATTGAAAAAAATACACACCTTTTACTTGCTTTTTAGGAGCTCTGTATTGAAATTGAATTATATCTGTAATTGAGAATCTTCAATATCTGAAATTCACTGCTGTAGTAGCCTTCTGAACTGTCTTTCAAATGCCACAGGTATGATCTGATTTGGATTCTTCAAGACAAAGTTATTTCCAATCTCCCACAATGACCCAATTTTGGACTGGTTCAGTAGAGCGAACTTGTACGACTTGCCACGTGTCACTGTTTCGTCCTTCGTCTCTGAAATTGATAGCCAATAAACTGCAGTCCGTGTACTTGCAACCACTTTTTACGACACTCCAATCCGATGCCCAGAGATAGAGTTATTGAACTTTTCCTACGATCACCTCTTTGAGATGAAATTCAGGAGCCTGAAAAAGCACTACCTTCCACAGATCATATCTCCAAAAATATTGCGAACCAAGCTCTGAAATTTTTTGACGAATTTCCTCAGGATTTCAGCTTTGCACCATATGAATTTCAGATTCTGAAGCTTCATAGAAAAAAATTTATAGCGAAAATGCCACGATGACCTGTTTGGAGCAGCGAAACCCTAGAATCCAAAGCTCTGATACCAAATGTTGTGTAACCAGCTCCAAAAATAGAAGAAAAGAGATATCAACGCCTTAGAAATGAGCCACTTCGAGGGAGCAACCTCCAATACATTACATAAATGAACAATTCTTGGATGATACAATTTACAAAACCTCCTTTCTATATATAGGAGTCCATGGGGTCATAATGTAATCCTAGTGGGCCACAATGTAATCCTAGCCGACCTAACAATACTAATTTAAGGGCACAACAATAACAAAATGGGGGTTACAAGGGTTCAATAATAACAATAAGGGGGTTACTCTAACAATAATAAGGGACTATACTAGTGATATAGGGACCTAACAAGGTTTGTGTTATCAGGGGTTTCGAGGGAGTTTTGAGGATTTTTTACAGGATCTGAGGAATTCACTTGGCATATTTCATCATCCGCACAATTTTTCTTTCATTTCGTCGCATTCCAACAAATTTAAAAAATTAGCATTATTACGAAGCTTAAATTAATTATGCTCAAACTATCATTCTCATAAGATTATTTGATTGAACACCTCAGTGCAATAGCTCGTTAGAACCGAAATGAGAAGATATTTAGGATGGGGTGATGAAAAGTGACTTATGGTGGTCAAAGAGAGTACGGTGGGAAATTTACCATTTCCCTTAATTAAAAAATGAATTTAAGTAGTCATTTAATTAAAGGAAAAATAATTAATTGGAGGAAAAGACCCAAAAGTGACTTAAGTGAAATAGAATTAAATTAAAAAGTCACTAAGATAAATTCAATGGAGGATCTTCTAGAATAATAATAAAATAATAAAATAAGATGCTTCTAGAGGCTTGGAGATCTATAAAATGGGCGGAGGAGGTCATTTGGATAGATCTTGGATTTGATCATTGTCTTGTGTGAGAGGTTTGAGGACTTGGTTCTCTACTTCAACAATAGCCCTAGGACGGAAACCCTCGGGTGATTCAGTGAGAGTGGGTGAGCACTGATCTCTTCTCTTGGTGAACCCATTTAGGATTCACAGGTTGCAGTTTATTGATTTTCAGTTTGTTTTGGAGGCCAACTGCAACATTATTGTAGATCTATTTGGGGGCATTACTTCAACCATTTCCAGTTTGTTGTTCCAACATTTTCTATATTAATAAAATAAAGCTGAGATCTTCTGCATGTAAATATGTTGTGAAAATTGTTTATGGTGTTGAAGGCTTAAATTTTTGAAGCTATTTTACATAAAAATATTTTGTTCTTGAATGAAGAATTTATCTGTGGTATTTCTAAGTTGAAATTTCAAGGGTGTTCCAATTTTTTGGAAATTGAGACATTACAGTGGTATAAGGGCTTTGATCTTGGCTTAGCCGTGGGATTGATTTGAAAAAAAAATAAAACAAGTTCAAGGGTTTATTACAGATTAATTTTGAGACAAGATTCTGGAGTATTTTGGGAGCTCAAGTTAGGGTTTCAACAGGAACTAGTTTTTGAAGCTTTTGGAGTGCCGAAGATTGAGTTACTGTTGTTGGGGATCAAAAATTTCTTCAAGGTTTGATCTCTTAGGTTGGGTTTATTTGTTTTACTAGTAGATTATTCATTCTTGCGCCAGTTCCAAAATTCAATGTCTATCAAATAAAAAACTGGTGTAGCAATAACAAAGGTCAAATAAATAATTATTGGAGGAACGAGAGCAATTTTCTTAGGAGGCCGAAATTATTTTGTTGGGTCGAATTCATCTTGGTGGGTCAAATTTATTTTTTTGGGTCAAATTTATCTTTTTGGATGTAGATTATTTTGTTGGGCCAAATTTATTTTGCAGGGCTAAAATTATTCTACTGTGTTGAATTTCTCTTGATGGCCCGAAGTTATCTGTTGGGCTGAGTTTATTTGTTGGAGCCCAATTTATCTTCCGCTTCTTATCAAAAAACATTTTCGATTGCGATCTGCGAGCGAGCCCCACCTCCGCCTTGCCACGTCACTCCACTCACTGCACTTCGCCCATCGCAAAATCTTAATGCTTACCCTTCATTGTTCATAACAAAACACTCCTGATTACGATTTGCGATATGAATTTGGGTCCCATTTCCTTGCTGCATCATCAGAGTCCCCCCCACGGCCTTGGTCCTGCTCTTTTCAGTGTTAATCATCCCGCTAACTCCAACATTACTTCCACCATCTCCCCTTCATCTCCGCTCCCTATCATACATCCGACAGTTCATGATCTGTTTTGGCCTCCCCCCTCACCTTCCGAAGGTTAACACCGGGGGGGGGGGGGTCCGAAATGGCCGGTTTTGGAATGGCCGATTTTGGAAACCTCCTCCGGTGCTATGTGTCAGCCAACAGTGATTTCGCACCCCCCTCATCCAATACCACAAACTGGGCAGGCCTCCCTCTGAAATTCGGTCCCTGATTTTGCAAGTCCTACACAACATGGGTTTTTGGGTGGAACAAGCGCAGTTATGGTTTATTCAGTTGCCCAATAACTCCCCATCAAAGAGTGAGGCACGCGCAACATGACTGGTCATTCCGTAACAGTTAGTGGAAATCATGAGAACAAGGGAACGGAGGCCTCCGACATCAGGCATAATTAAGTGATGGAAGTCAGACTGCCCACATGTTCACGGCCATTCCTCGCTGCCCCATTTTGAAGATTCTAGAATTTGGCCTCTGTGGCCAACTATACAGTCTCTTTTTACTATTTGATTGCAATGTTCTACTGGTGAAATCTTGATTTCACCCGATTCTGATTTGATTTTATGATTACAGGAGTGATTGCTTGATGCACGCTCTGTAAGTTAGTTAGGATATTTTGATTTTACATGTGTGGGTCGATCATGGGAATTTATTTCGATCATAAACCCTCAGAGGAACTCTATATGTAGAGAGTTCAGAGATGAAAAAAAGGTTCTGAATTTTGGAGAAATTTTGTTGTAGTTCTGTATGACTGTGCTCTTTATGCTCTGAAACACATATTTGGGATAGTTGTTTTGAACATAATATGATATACAACGTTGTTTATTTGGATTCCAGATGGAGCAATGAGTAGTATGTATCTGTATTCTCTTGTTTATCAGTCATCTCCTATTTATGTATAATCATCTTTCAATGTTCTGTTGTTTTTATGATTCATGTAATGTAGCTGCCAGTGGTATGCATTTTTATCCATGAATTCATGTATGTATAACGCTCATGTGTTAAATTTGTTGTGCTCCCTTAATTCGCGCTCCACGAAACTCTGTTGTTGTTCATACCTCATTCATATATGCTTCCTCTGAGTTCACAGGAGACATATTCTTAAGACTTTTAAGCTTCTCTCTCGCGGGTTCCTCCTCCTTCGTTCCTTCTCTACACCTTTGCATATTTTGAAAGCTTCTACTCATTGTTTCACACTTGGCCCATTTGAAAGCCACCCAACAATACAACTCCCTGAGCCCTCTCGCAGTATAGGGTAATTCGCATGAATCAGACTCCAAAGTCTTCATCATTTTTGAAAAACCACAACCATTACTCTCTTAATCCATATTCTAATAGAGGCACCCTGGAAATTATCTACATTTAACCTCTGAATTTTAATGTCTTAGGCATTGGTCTTTTGCAACTCAAGGTTGTCTCTCTATTACAACTCCCTCTCAAATTTTGCATCATGTTGCCCATAGCACTGCCATTGCTAATTGTTGCACTACAACTCAATTGTTGAGAAGTAAGAAATTAAAGGACATCACCCAAAATACTGACAGACAAGTCAGTTTGGTTGCATCTTGATACTGAAGCACCCTCTGTTGCTGCTCTGCGCTGACCCTCTGAAGCTCTACGTTGTTTGTTGCTCTGCACTGCGTAAGCACTGCCTCTGTGTTGTTAAAATCCCATCAGCCTTTGGAATGTTGTTGCCTCTCCTCTGCGATGCTCCAATCTTCAGTGTCCCAGCACTGCCATATTACCTCCACGATCCTCTGCACCAACTCCAATCATCCTTCTACTATCTTTAAAGGTTCCCGTAGCTCGTATGTGATCCAAGAGTTTGGGCACCTCAAGGATCCTGCTCCCCATCTGCAGTTCAAGAGAACTATAGATCAATGTCGCTCGACCTCTTCTCTCGAGGCACATGAGCACTCATGGCAACATTGTCATCACTGCTACTATCCCCTTTGGCTGTCGCAGCCTTGGAATCATAATCTTCCTTGCACTTCTTCTTCTTCTGAGGACAAGTATTGGCGAAGTGTCTCAATTTGCCACATCTAAAGCACCAGACATTTGAGAGGTCCTTCTTCTTCTTCCCTTGTTGTTGCCTCTGTCCCTTCGATGCAAGAGTTGCATCTTCCTCCTCCTCTTTTTTTATCTTGGCTCCTTCGTTATTGCTGACCCTCTCGGTTATTCTCTTGATTTCTTCCTGACGAAGGATTGCCCACATGTCCTCCCAGTTTGGAAGTTGTGCTCTGCCCAAAATACTTTGGACAAATGTCTCCCAATCATCGGTGATTGCATTCAGGACAGTCCTTGCTAAGAGACTGTCATCAAGAGTTGCCCCCATTTTAACTAGCTGATCTCGAATAGCCTTCAATCTAAGGATGAAGGGATCGATCTCCTCTCTCTTATGCATCACAAACAATCGCATTTGATTCTCCAGAAGCATCTTCTTCTGGATAGAGTTACCTTGATACAGCGTTTCCAGTGCCTGCCACATTTCATTTTTCGTTTTCTTCTTGGCAATATGTGGGATCACGTGATCCTTCACCCCATCCATGATCATTGATCATGTGCTTAGCCCACACCTGATTTTCCTCATACTTATTTAGAGGATTAACATCGACCGGAACGACCACAACCATCTCGACATGTTCTCTAATATGATACTCGTCAAGGACTGACAAGATCTTGGATTTCTAGATGACAAAGTTAGAAACACTGGCCAACCTGTCCTGATTTCTCAATCTGTGCGAGGCCATCTCTGCTCAAATTGTCGAAGCAAAAATCTCTTCTCCCTTCTACTGCTGCTACTCTCAGCAAGAGACTGGATATGGGTTTCTTGGCGATAGAAACCCTCTAGAGACTATGCTCCCTCTGACTAGTGATTTCCCTCCCATAAATCCTCCACCAACTCTATCGAATCAACCCTCTAAGTTCCCTTCACTGATCGAATCTCAGATTTCTTGGCTAGAAAATCTGTTGAGGAACTATTCCCCCTTACTTCGTCAACCCCGCTAGACACTATTCTGCACCGACAAAAACAATGCCCCACCAGCAACATCAAAGATCAGGAAATAACATCACTCCCTCCTGGACAGTGTTACCCTCTTGGGTCGGCGTCAGCCTCTACATTAGCTCTGCGTGAGCTTGACAAGCTATGTGTCACCCTTATGGGGTTGTGTCAGCCTCTACGTCAACTCTGCATGAGCAGACAGCCTTTGCGTCACCCCTGTTGGGTCTGTGTTGTCCATTTGGTGTTGCACTGCATTTTTCTAGATCTGTGAGCTTCAGCTACCCTCCTGCAACAAAAATATTCAACTCTTTCCTGATGGCTTCAGCTTGATCTACAATAGCTCTTATACCATGTGAAAATTTCTGAACCTAAGCTACAGAAACCCTACTGCAGTTTTCTGATTTACTCTTGTTTGTTCTGTTAAATTAACAAATTATTTTTCTGAATTATTCAGCAAAAACATCTAAGTAAATACTACTGCAACCTACACATACATACAGATCATTTATTGAAACATAACACACACATGATAAAGGACACAATAGTTTTTGGACAATGTCCCTGGAAATACCCAATGCGGGAAAACTGGTGCAACAACTCTTAGAGGGTTTGTTTATTAAGTAGAATATATGAATACAATCAAGGGCACCAGTAGTGGTTTGCCCAATAGAGGAATCACTGCAAATGTACCTCTATAACTCAGAGACAGAAAATATGGTGGATTCAATTGAGGCTTCACACCTTTTGAATAATGTTTAATACGAGCCCTTTCTGGCCCTCTGAAAATCCCATCGTTGCCTCTCTCGGCACTACGTAAGCTCTGCGTAGCTGCTAGAGCCTCTGTGCATCACAGGTTTCTCTTGTGTCACCCCTCTAGGCTCAGTGTTGCATCTACGTCACCCTGAAGGTGTAATATCTCGTTTCGAGGATATCTCTAAAACACGGCAAACTCCAACCAGAGATGGACTAGGAGGGAATTTACCAGATATTCTGCCTCTGAGAGAGGACGAGATCCGGAGGCTACCTGGACCTTTCCAGACTCTGTCTAAGAGTGAAAGATAAACACACCAAGTGGTATAGAACTAGAATGCTCGGAAATATAAATAAATAACAGTTATGTAGACATATAATAACAGAGAAAGAAATTACGACAACTCATCCAGAAAACATAGAGAGGAAATGCTGAGCCATTTTATTAATCTGAGAAATATAATGAAGTACAATAGGTGATCAAAGTGATGGCACCTAATCTTGCTCAAGGAAAGTGACGAAACACTCTCAGAAAATACAGGAAATGGTTGCTCTATGAACTGTGTCCCAGCTGTTGGAAAACTATCGCGTAGCTGCTACTGCTGGAATGGACTGAAGACTAGGTGTTGATCCCCTTGCCGAAATGAGCTGAAAATATGCAAACCTCCTCTACTCACCAACCCAGACAAAACCCAGAAACCATATCAAAAATGGCCAACCCCCGAAAATCACCAGAAAATGCCTCATTAGGGAATTACGCTGGCCTCCAAGGCTCTGCGCAGAGGCTAAATGGAAATAGCTGAAACACCGCCTCAAACTCCACCAAAATCCTCCTGTGGGAAAAGGTTGACCCTCTGCTCAAAATCTCAGCTAAATCTCCTGCAGAAACCCCGATCCGGAGCACCTCCAAAAAGGGACTGCGTCCTCTCTCCTAGTGACTGTGCAGTCTCTATAAGCTCCAGCTCCGCAACAAACCCAAACAACAAAATACTCACAAGTTACTGAAGAAGTAACCTTGCCTGAGCAGGCACTCGAAGTCCCCCGGGGCTAAGGGCGAGATCTCCGACTGGAGACACTCAATGCACTAAACAGTGCTGCGACAGGCTAAACAGTCAGCGTGCTCAAGAAGACAAGACGTTTAGCTCAAAATCATCAACTCCAGAATGAATGAAATGAGGAGGCTCCTCCATCTTTTATAACGTTGGTTTCCCTCCAAAACCCCAACGTAGCCTCTCTCTCCTCCACGTGCTCATCCTCATCTGCGCAGAAGCTTCTAGAGTGTACATGGGGCCCCTTCTCTACATGGTGTTTGGCTCCCTTGGCTCCCCTTAAGTTACAACGTTGTGCTACTAGGAGGATGTTTTATTTCACTTAAGTGAGTTAGACCCTCTCTACTCACTTTTTATTTATTTATAAACTATAGACAACAAAACTATACAAAATTGAATATTCCAATTAGTTGTCGCTAATTAGGAATATTACAGTCTCCCCCGGCAAAATGTTGCTTGTCCTCAAGCAACTCAAGTGATGGATGCTGCAAAATCTTCTCACTCTCCCAAGTGGCATCCTCATCCGGAAAATTCTTCCACCTCACCAAGAATTCCCGGACTGTCCTGCTCCGTAACTGCCTCTCCTTGGTATCAATAATGGCCTCTGGCTGCAACACCAAGTGCTCCTCGTCATCCGTAGGTGGTAGCTCCTCTGTCACTGTCACCTGATGTCCCAGCGCCTTCTTCAGGCATGATACATGAAAAACATTGTGGATCTTGCTGCCTTGGGGCAGCTCCAACTCATACGCAACCTGCCCAATCCTACGTATCACCCTGTATGGCCCGTAAAAGCGAGGCTTGAGCTTCTCAGCTCCCTTTTGCTTCAGCGATGACTGTCGGTATGGCTGTAATCGTAGGTAGACCAAGTCCACTACCTCAAACTGTCTCTCCACCCGACCTCTATCGGCATACAACTTTTGTTGGTTTTGTGCTGTAGCCATATTGTCCTTGAGAGCTCGGAGAATGTCCTGACTCTCTTGGATCCAAATCTTGGCTCTAGAAGCCTTGCTAGCACCGAACATCACATCAGCAAAAGATAAGGAATGACACCCATACAAAGCATAAAATGGTGACATACCAATGGACATGTGATGCGTCGTGTTGTAGCAGTACTCCCCCAAATGTAACCATCTCAACCATGCTCACTGTTGCCCACTGACATAGTTACGCAAGTAGCCCTCCAGCCACTTGTTAACTATCTCCGTCTGTCCATCCGTCTATGGGTGATAACTGGTACTCGGTGTCAACTCCGTCTCCACTAGCCGGAAAAGCTCCTGCCAAAATCCGCCCATGACTCGGCTGTCCCTGTCACTGATGATGGTCTTAGGAAGACCATGCAGCCTGAAAACCTCTCTAAAGAACAACTCGGCCACCTGTGTTGTTGTGTAATGCGCGGATATGGCGAAAAAGTGCGCATACTTTGTCAGCCGATCAACGATGGCAAAGATACAATCCTTGCCCTGCACCATGGGCAACCCGGTGATGAAATCCATCGATATGCTCTCCCATTTCCCCTCTGGAATGGGAAGAGATTGCAACAATCCTGCAGGATGGCTCATCTCCCCCTTGTTCTTTTGACAAACATCGCACTCCCTGATGTGCTGGAGTACGTCCTCCTTGAGGCCCTTCCATGAGAACCTCTCTCTAATGGCCCTGTAGGTTTTGGTAAACCCCTGATGACCTGCCAATGGAGAATCATGTGATGCCTAGAGTATCTTCTTCTTAAGCTGAGATCCCTCAGTCAAGAAGATCCTGTCCCTGTATTAGATGATCTCATCAACCACCCTGTACCTGTCATCCGCCACCTGCCCATCCAGCACCTCACATGCAAATCTGTCCTTGGAGTACTCAACTAAAAGTCGAGCCTTCCAATCTGTATCCAAGCTCATAAGAGATAACGTGGTTGGTCTATGTGAAAGGGCATCTGCTACCACGTTATTCTTACCCTTGACATACTCAATGTCAAAGTCATATGCTTGGATCTTACTGATCCACTTCTGCTGCCTCTCCTGTAGCTGCTTCTGCTCCAGAAAGAACCTGAGGCTGTTGTGATCAGTCCTCACCCTGAACCTGTTCCCTACCAAATACTGTCGGAATTTGGCCAAGGCATGCATGATGGCCAACATCTCCTTGTCGTATATAGAATACAACCTCTCGTGCGGAAGGAGCTTCTGGCTCTCAAAGGCTATAGGGTGTCCCCCCTGCATCAATACTGCGCCGATCCCCTCTCCCGACGCATCACACTCCAAGACAAATGGCTGCGTAAAATCCGGCAATGCAAGCACTGGGCAGCTACTCATCACCTCCTTGAGCCTATCAAAGGCTCGCTGCGCTGTATCCGACCAACTGAATGCCCCCTTCTTCGTCAGATCTGTAAGGGGTGCAGCAAGCTGTGAGAAACCTTTGACGAACTTCCTGTAATAAGTACATATGCCAATGAACCCTCGAAGTTCCGTCACGTTCCTCGGCTCCGGCCAATCTCTGATGGCCCTAATCTTCTCCTCATGGACCCTCACTCCGTCCACTCCAATAATGTGACCCAAATACAACATCTCCATCATCCCAAACTCACACTTGGAGAGCTTAGCATAGAACTGTTGCTCTTCCAAGATGTGTAGTGCTGCCTCTATATGCTGGAGATGCTCCTCCCAAGTCCTGCTATATATGAGTATGTCATCGAAGAAAACCAATACAAACTTCCTCAGATGACTGCGGAAGATATGGTTCATGCAAGACTGAAAGGTGGTTGGTGCATTGGTCAGCCCAAAAGGCATAACCAAAAACTCAAAGTGCCCATAATGACACCTGAAGGCGGTCTTGGGAATGTCCTATTCCCTCACACGAATCTGATGGCACCCCGATCTCAAATCAATCTTCGAGAAGAACTTAGCTCCTCTCAACTCATCCATCAACTCATCGATCCTGGGTATAGGGTACCTGTTCTTCAGGGTCTTCTTGTTCAGGGCACTGTAGTCAATGCACATCCTGAGGGTGACGTCCTTCTTCTTCACCAACACTATGGAAGAAGCGAACGGACTCGTGCTTGGTCTGATGTGCCCAAGAGCCAGCAACTCCTGGATGGCCTGCTCAATCTCATCCCGATAGGCCTTGGGATGCCTATAGGGTGTAGTGATCATCGCTTGAATACCCTGCTCAAGCTCAATGGTGTGCTCAAACCCTCGGTCCGGTGGCCGACCTGGTGGTATATCTCCAAACACTACATCATGCCTGTCAAGGATGGCCTGTATATCCAGATGAACTGCTCGACCGGTGGTCTCTGCCTCTGATGCCCGCAACTCAACCGCCCACTCTATGTCTCCCTTCCGGAAGTCTGCCTCCATACGGTGTGCCGAAACTGTCTGAGGTGGGTAAGTGTGCATCTCGCGGATCTTCTCATGCTTCCCGGTCTTCTTGTCATCCCACTCCATCTCTAAGGCCTCCCAATCCGTGGTGACCTTCCCTAGAGTAATCAACCACTGAACACCCAATACCACATTGGTATCCGGGATGTTGACCACGAAAAAGTGATCAGTCACGGTGTAGGTACCCATCGTCACTACCAACTCCGAAACATACCAGGCACACTGCATCGTCTGGGCTCCTGGGACCAAGACTGAAAATCTGTCAAAACTCTCGGTCGGTATACCCCTCCGCTCGACCATCTGTGCATCAATGAAGTTGTGGGTTGCCCCACTGTCAACCAAGACTGATACTCGCTGACCACGTATTGTCCCTCGTACGCGTAGCGTCAAATACTTAGGAACTCCTCACAAGGCTGCAAGGGTCCCTCCTGTGGGTGCAAAAGCTGCACCTCCTGTCCCTGGAGGTGGAGGCGGCAACTGATCCTGGGCCGTCTGACTATCTCCTACGTCCTCATCATCCTCCTCATCCTCTTCCCCGCTGTCATCGGAGAAGACCTCAGAAGTGTGCTTTGTCAGCAGCACACAAATGCCCTGGTGCCCACGGCTCCTGACAAGTGAAGCACAACCGCTTCTTCCTCAACTCCCTCCTAGCATCATCATCTATCTGTGCCCGTCCCGGATTCCCCTTTGGAGGAGGAACCCTCACATCCTTCCCCTTGAGCTGGAAGCCCTGTCTCTGGGGGTCGGGTGTCCGCGTCCTGGGCAATGCATCGTGTAAGTCCCTGGTCCTGCTGATAGCATCCTGGAGTGTAGTTGGTCTAGTAGATCTGACTAGACCTCGAAGTGGCTCTGCCAATCCCTCCACAAACATATAGATCATCCATGTCGCGGATAGATCTGGCACCATCACTGAACCCTCAAGAAATCTGCAATATATGTCTCTGGGCTCCCTGTCAGCTTGAGCCTCGTCAGCTCAACAAAATGATGTTCCGGATCCCTCCGGTCAAAACGCTCCATCAACCTCTTGGTAAACTCGGCATATGTCGTCACTGTAGAGTGTCTGAGTGTAACCCTCCCATGGAACCACCAGTCCTGGGCCTCACCATCCAAATGTAATGTCGCCACCTTGATGGCCTCCGTCTCCGACATCTGGTTAAGTTGGAAATAGATGTCCAGCTTGTAGAAATTTCTTGTTTTCCAACCCCGGTTTCAGTATCACTTATTTCTCTTTTTAGTTAAATGCCCTTTCCCATATCCTTACCTTCAACAATCAGAAAAATAATTTTTATTTGTTGAAACACAAATTCTGGAAAACTTTACAGAATGTTGAAATTGCAGAAATAAAACAGAACACAGGAAACTGAAACAGTCATTCAACACATTTGAACACTGAGATTTTTGGTCAACATGACCCTGGAAAAACCCTCTACAACTCTTGGGGAAAGCCAGTATGAAAGCTTCTCTTTTATTTTCTGAAAAATGCTTTTTACAGTGAAACAGGAAAAACTCAGGAAAAATTCCAGCAACCAATTTACAGACTTATCTCGATTTCCGTCCTTGCACACCGCCTCGGAATTGTGCCAAATCAGCAATAACAGAAAACATAAAATTTACAGCACCTTAGGACAGCATTAAATGATGTACGACCACCTCAGGAAGCGTGCCAGAATAGTCGTACTTTGCTGTACGGACTATACGGATTTCGTACAACACCCTCTCTCGAAATCCGTGCCAAAAATCAGAGTTGTAGTTGTTGTCCTCTTCCTCGGTTTTTGTGCTAGAAATGACAGCCACCCTCTTCCTCAAAAAACGTGCCTGATTTTTGTGCCTTGGAGTGCATGCTAGCTGTTGTACCCTCTTCCTCGATTTCTATGCCTCCTCACTTGGAAACACTACCTCTCCTTTGCTGTACGGATCTTCTGCCTCGGTATGTGTGCCAATAAATGATGTTGTACCTTTGTTGAAATCTCTTCACTGCTGCCCTCCTTCTCACTGCTCAGAAAAATCTCCAGCTCTCTTTCTCTCCTTCTCCCAATCTGCTCATGAAAGAATGAATGACCTTTTCCTCCTTTAACCTAACCCTGAGTGACGTTTGGGGAATCCCTAAATCCAATGGCTGAAACAAATTTAGATCTAGGGCTGAGATTAAATGTTCATTTAAATCTCACTTTCTATTTTTTAATTCACCCCACTTTAATAAAGACCCACTTAGTCATTTATTTCCAAAGTCACTTTTCCTTTCTAATTTTACATTGACTTTATTAAAGTCACTTTAAAATTAGACTTTAGTAACTTGATCACTTAAAGTCACTTTTAAATTAGATTTGACTTTATAAAAATTATAAAGTCACTTTAGGAGAAAAATTAAATTCTTTTGGACACTTTTCCCTAGGCCAAAGATCAAAGCCTTAGGGAACCACCTGTCCTCCGGTAACCAAATTTCAACACTCCCTCTTACCGAGGAAGGTGTTCCTCACCACACCCATCTTGTCTCCGAAGTAGACATGCTTGCCCCGTGGTAAGGCTTTGGTAAGAATATCTGCAACCTGCTCATCAGTGGGAATATACTCAAGCTTCACAGCTCCCTTCTGAACATAGTCTTTGATGAAATGATATTTGATCCCGATATGCTTTGACCTGTCATGAAATACTGGATTCTCCGTGAGTTTAATGCAACTCTTATTATCACAATAAATCACTGAAGGTCTCAATGGCTAACCAAATAAGCCAAACAACATCTTGCGAAGCCAGATGGCCTCACAACTAGCTAGACTGGCTGCCATATACTCTGCTTCCGTTGAACTCAATGCTACTGACTGCTGCTTTCAGCTGAACCATGACACCACTGCCGAACCCAACCCAAAACAACACCCAGAAGTGCTCTTCCTATCAGAAGCACAACCTGCCCAATCAGAATCAGTGTAACCTGCCAATCTCACTCCATCCCCCTGTCTGTAGTCCAGACCAATGTTTTAAAAAACGGAATCGGTCAGCTACCAGGCCGAGGTAATGACTCGGTCGACTCGGTTTCAATGACTCTGTTTTTGTAAAAAATACATTAAATATTAATTTTTTTGTACAAAAACATATATTTAAAGCTTTTTATTCATGTTTCCAAACACAAAGCATTACAATATAGATAAGTCACAAAAGACAACATATGATCAATCATCAAAGTAGGCTCATCAATATATCCATTATATCCAAATTGCACCTAGTGCATTGTCCAATACAGGATGATGATATAGAGATCAAAACAAAAAACATAACCAATGTCACAAGTGGCTCCTTTCGACAAGACATCAACCCTCTAGAAGGCCTGTGGCAATTCAAAGCAAATAAAGAACCGTGGATTAAACCTACAATGTTAAGTTCTGTGACCTGATTGAAGAGGGTTTCATTGTGTTTTTCTTCAAATAAGAAAGCATTTGCAATTGAGCCACAATAGCCTTCAGATCGAGTTATTAAGTTCCCTATCTACATTGAGAATTTAACGTGGATCAACTCACGACATCTTTGTACATTACTTTGAAGGCTTGATTCTAAGTATAAAAAAGGTATTTCTGCCCCTCGTTTGAAGCAATTATGGAGGACTTCTTTGCTCAAGTAGAATTGAAGGGTATTTTTCTTCTGTTTCTCTTGACAGTGCATCCTTGTTATGAATTTGTTATTCTCATTGTTCCGAAGAAAGTTAAATCCCCTAATCTAAAGAAAAATTCAGCATTTGACATTGTGGTCACTTGACTATGAGGACTTAAAAGGTGACTTCATTTACAACTAGAAGGGTGGTATCCTATCAATGATCGTGAGGAGGACTTGTCCTAGAATTAGAGGCACATCATTATAAAGGACAGTTCTAAGGCCCTCCATAATTTAAGGAAGGCGAGATCTTGTATACATACGTTTGCAAGGTATGAATTGTAGCCTTAAAAAGACAATTAGCGGGCATCCTTTGTCATCTATATCAGTAAAATCAAGGAACCCTATTTTGTGTATAGAAGAAGAGGCTGAGTCCTTATCACTGTTACAATCTCTCTCACACACACACACACAAGTATTATAAGCTAGTTCCATCGAAGCTGACTTGTAAATCAATAATTAATATGTATTCATGTATATATATTTAACATTACCATGAAGCTGCTCCAAAAACCAACTCCACAACTCTTTAGAAAACCTAAAACAAACCTAACAGTGGATTAAAATCCGGTTTGAAGTCCACAAAACGTTTAAGTACACCTACGACTGCTTTGGCTCTACTGTTAATCCTAGCTGCCCGGGTTGGCCGGTTTAATGAGCTTCAGATAGGGCCCAATACCAGAATAACCAAGCCAACCATAGTTTGTTTTGTACTCCGGGTCGGATTCCATGTGCTCCCAATGGCTCGAGCCGACTGTGCCCGCTTCTGAGTTGAGCCTGGGCCAAGTGCACACAGGTCTGCATCATAATCCATTGTCCCCTGCAAGTATCGCAAAATGTGTTTTGCAGCCACCCAGTGAACCTTCCTAGGCTCACATATAAACTAACTCATCGTGTTGACTGCAAAACAAATATTTGGTCTACTGTTGACCAAATACATCAAGGAACCAATCAGTTGTCTGTACAACGTGGGATCCACCAACTCGGAATCCGAAGCATGAACCTTCTTCTAGTTGGTGATCATCGGTGTCGACATGGGTTTACAATCCTCAATGTGGAATCTGCCAAGGATGTCCACAATATACTTCCCCTGCCCCAAGAAGAAATGCGTCTCCTCTTGCCACACCTCCAAACCCAAAAAGTAATGCATCAAGTCGATGTCCTTCATCTCAAACTCCGCCGCAAGAACTCTCTTCTAGTGCTCTATGAGTCTCTCTGCACCTGTAATGACCAATTCATCCACATATAGCACCAGAATGAGAGGCTCCTCACCTATCACAATATAGTAAAGGTTCGGATCTACCTCACTCTTTGTGAAATCCATCTTCTGCAAGTATGTATCTATCCCTGAGGGCTCAAGCTCCGGAGCTTCCAAGACCAATAAAAGGCATCTCCTTCAACTCCACATGGGACTCCTTCCCATGCACCCCAAAGCTGCCGTGGCCTTCAATGTACACCTCCTCCCGTATGAAGCCATTAAGAAATGCGGTCTTCACATCCATCTGGTGGATCTTCCAACCCATCTCTGCTGCTATCGATATAATGGAGCGGATCGAAGTATATCGAGCCACGGGAGCGAAGGTTTCCTCATAATCAACTCCCTCTACCTGGGAGAACCCTCTAGCCACAAACCTCGCTTTGAATTTCTCAATGCTGCCATCTGCAGCATGCTTTACCTTGTAAAGCCATCTGGAAGTAACCACTGATTTGCCCTCAGGCCTCGGCACCACCTCCCAAACATCATTCTTCATGATAGAAGAATACTCCTCCTGCATGGCCTCTCTCCAGACCTGCTGGCTAGCTGCCTCCTCATAGCTAGAAGGCTCAGAGTCAAGGATGTTGGCAGCCATTGCCATATAGCTACAAAACCTCTCAGGTGGTCTGCTCTCTCTGACCGGCCTCTTAGGCCCAGCAACAGATGTGGCCTCTCTCAAGGTGTCCTGAAGCCACTTGGGCTTCCTCTTCCCTGAGCACACTTCTCCCACTGGAGAATGAAACTCCTCCGCCTCATCATCATCAAGAGCCTGAACTCCTGACTGTCTGCCTGTTGTCCTCCTGCCTGCACTTGAACCTGTAGATGTTGAAGTACCGTGTGAACTGTCCATCAGTGGACTCCCTAGTGAACTGCTCTATGGACTGCTCTGCATGCTGCCCGAAGCACCACCCCTCTGACTCTACAAGCCACTGCTCACTGACGGACTAGACATCGTCATAGATGTACCTCCGGATCCTCCTGATCCCTGCCCACTGGATCCCTGCGACTGACTTAGCTGCTACTGAGGGTCTGGCTGATCCAGATACTCTAACTCCCGTGACCTCCTGAAGGCCTTATCCTCCTCGAACTTCACATCCCGCCTGACAACAACTTTCCTTTATGCAGGAATGTAAATCCGAAAGGCCTTTGAGGTCTCACTGTAGCCCATAAAGATACCCTTTTCTGCGGTGGGCTCTATTTTGGTCCTCTTTTCCTTGGGTATGTAGGAGTATGTAGTACACCCAAAGATACGAAGATGACCAATATCAGGCTTCTTCCCAGAAAAAGCCTCCTCTGGAGTCATATGCCCCAAGGCACGATGCAGACTCCTGTTCTGCAAATAAACAGCAGTGTTGCAGGCCTCTGCCCACAAAAACAATGGCAACCCCTGATCATGTAACATGGCTTTGGCAGCCCCTCCGATGGATCTGTTCTTCCTCTGTTGTGTAACCAGCTCCAAAAAGAGAAGAAAAGAGATATCAACGCCTTAGAAATGAGCCACTTCGAGGGGGCAACCTCCAATACATTACATAAATGAACAATTCTTGGATGATACAATTCACAAAACCTCCTTTCTATATATAGGAGTCCATGGGGACATAATGTAATCCTAGTGGGCCACAATGTAATCCTAGCCGACCTAACAATAATAATTTAAGGGCACAATAATAACAAAATGGGGGTTATAGGGGTACAATAATAACAATAAGGGGGTTACACTAACAACAATAAGGGACTATACTAGTAATATAGGGACCTAACATGCCCCTCCTTCAAAAAAGTGTTGTCCTCAATGCTTGAGTAGCTCTGGGTGCTTCTGTATAAAATTCTCATCCTCCCATGTAGAATCTTCAGTGGGTAAGTTCTTCCACTTGATGAGATACTCTGAAATTGATCGATTCCGTAGTTGTCGAGTTCTTGTTTCCATGACCGCTTCAGGTTCCAATATGATTTTTCCTTCCTCATCAAGTTCTCGCAATATTGTTTGAACTGGAAGATTTTCACCTATAACCTTCTTTAAGCATGAAACATGGAAAACTGGATGTACTCGCGAAGAAGCAGGAAGCTCGAATTTGTATGCCATAGTACCAATCTTTTGCAACACCTTGTAAGGACCATAGTACTTTGGTGATAATTTATTATCCTTCTTAGCTTGCTTGAGGGACATTTGTTTGTATGGTTGTAGCCGCAAAAATACCCAATCTCCTACATCAAAACTTCTCTCGCTGCGATGTTGATCTGCCTGTTGTTTCATTCGATTTTGTGCCAAATTCAGGTTATCCTTTAAGAGTTGGAGAATTTCTTGCTGATGCTCGATGTGATCTTCCACTGCTTGAACCTTCGAATTTTCCCTTAAAGATGATGTGATGGATGGTGGATGATATCCATAAAGTGCCATAAATGGAGTCATTTTTGTTGCAGTATGGAAGGAAGTGTTATACCACCATTCAGCGAGAGGTAACCACTTGACCCATTGTGTTTGTTTATCAGATACAAAACAACGAAGATATCCTTCCAAACATTTATTTACTATCTCTCTTTGACCATCAGATTGAGGATGATAAGATGAGCTATGAGCTAATTGAGTACCCAAACAAGAAAATAACTCCGTCCAAAAATTTCCCGTAAAAATGGGATCTCTGTCGCTCACAATAACCCTTGGGCTTCCATGTAGCTTTTGAATTCTGTCCACAAATGTAGTAGCAACTGTACTTGCTTTAAATGGATGAAATAATGCACAAAAGTGTGCATACTTGGTAAGTCTATCAACTACCACGATGATGACATTCTTGCCTTCGGACTTCGGTAAACCTGTGATAAAATCCATTGAAATCTCCTCCTAACGTTGACATGGAATGGATAAAGGTTGTAGAAGTCCCGGGGTCTTAATTGTCTCCACTTTATTCTGCTGGCAAACCAAACATTCCGCCACAAACTTTTGAATATCAGATTTAAGGCCATCCCAAAAAAATCTTTCTTCACCCTCTGGTAAGTTTTTAAAAATCCTGAGTGTCCTCCTAAAGGAGAAGTGTGCAATTCCAGAACAATCTTTTGTTTCAGTTGGGAATTCTTACAAAGATATAAACGATCTTTGTACCATAAGGAATCATTTTTCCAACTAGATGTATCAGATGTACTAGGATCTTGCTGCAACTTTTGAATGAGTGTCCATACATCTTTGTCCTTCTTCCATTCATCTCTTGCTTCGGTTATCCAATCTGGTTGGATAATAGAAATGGCACAAAGCAATGCTTCCACCTCTTCATTCTTTCTTGAGAGTGCATCTGCAACAACATTAAGCTTTCCTTTTTTGTAGATTATTCCAAAGTCATAACCCAACATCTTTGTGACCCATTTTTGCTGCTCTTCTGAAGATAGTCTTTGTTCCAAAAAGTGTTTAAGACTATCATGATCAGTTTTTACCTTGAAGTGTCTTCCCATTAGGCAAGTTCGCCATTTCTTTAGTGCATGCAGTATTGCTAACATTTCCTTCTCATAAATAGGTTTTTGTAAATACTTTCCTTTGATTGGACGACTTTCAAAAGCAATGGGTCTTCCTTCCCGCATTAAAACTGCACCAATTCCATTTCCTGAGGCATCACATTCCACAATAAAGGTTTTTGTGAAGTCTGGTGTAGCTAAGACCGGTGCTAGGCACATTGCCTCTTTAAGACGTTCAAAGGCCTTAGTTGCTTCAGGAGTCCATGAAAATGCGTCTTTCTTCAATAATGTTGTTAGAGGTGCTGCTATTCTCCCATAATTCTTAACAAACTTGCGATAATACCCTGTTAACCCGAGAAATCCTCGCAACCGCTTTATGGTTGTGGGAACTTTCCATTCCTTAATGGCTTTAATTTTGTTAGGGTATACTTTAACACCCTCGTGAGATACAATATGACCCAGATATTCCACCTCTTGTACTCCAAAGAAACATTTGGATTTTTTTGCATATAATTGTTTCTCCTGCAATAGTTTGAGCACCCCGTCAACATGTTCAACATGATCCTTCCAAGACCTGCTGTAGATTAGTATATCATCAAAAAATACTAGCACAAATTTTCTAAGGAAGGGTTTGAAATGGAATTCATCAACCCTTGAAATGTAGAAGGTGCATTGGTAAGGCCAAAAGGCATGACCAAAAATTCATAATGACCCTCATGAGTTCGAAATGCCGTTTTTGGAATATCTTCAGTCTTCATTCTAATTTGATGATATCCTGAACGAAGACCCAACTTGGTAAAATAAATTGCTCCATGTAATTCATCCAATAATTCATCAATCAGAGGAATGGGAAATTTATCTTTAATGGTGAGCTTATTGAGCTCCCTATAATCCGGACACATTCGCCATGATCCATCCTTCTTGTGTACCAATACTACAGGAGCAGAGAAAGAACTTTGACTAGGCTGAATTATACCCGCCTCTAACATTTTTGCAATCATACGTTCAATTTCGCTCTTTTGGAAGTAAGGATATCTATAAGGCCTGATGTTTGGAGGAACACTTCCTGGAATCAAATGAATAGCATGATCATGATCACGAATAAGTGGGAGTCCTTTGGGAGTTTCAAACACCTTGGAATGATTGTCCAAGACTTGTTGGAGATCTGCAGAAATAGATGATTTTGATGTTGGAACTTCTAGTGAGCATAATTGTGCAATTACGCCTCGTTGTTCTTTCTTTAGAAGCTTTGTCATGACATTAGAGTTTATTATCTTTCCTGGCTTCCCTGCAATACCCTGTAATTCGACTTCCTTTCCTTCTGAAAAAAATTTCAAGAAAAGTTCTTGAAAATTAAAAGCTACCGTCCCCAAAGATTGCAACCATTGTACTCCTAGTACAACATCAGCACCTCCCATAGGAATGGAAAGCATTGGACTAGTCAATACATATTCCCCCATGGTTAGCTTGATATTATGGCATTTTCCAGAGCAATTATAGTTCCTCCATTTGCAACCATCACTTGACATTCTGGTGCTGGGTATAGGAAACAATTTAATTCCTTGGCTACCTTACAATGAATAAAATTATGGGTGCTACCTCAATCAATCAACACTATTACCTTTTTCTTCTTGATATGTCCTTCTATCTTAAGAGTTTGAGGAGTGGTAATTCCTGCCAGTGCATTACACGATATGGTCGGATTCATTTCTTCCTCTTCTAGGGCTAGTTCCCGGTGTATATCCTCTTCTTGTTCATTTTCTTCTTCCTCTTCACAATCTATGTAAAATAATTTCTTCTCAGCACACTTATGACCTTTAGTGTATTTTCTATCACAACTGTAGCAAAGCCCTTTTTCTCTTTTTTTCTTCCAATTGTTGTGGTGTCAACCTTGTAGGTTGTGGAAATCTAGGCGTAGAAACACTTCCTTCTTTATAGAATTGAGTGGTAGGCTTCCTTGTCGCCATAATTTTACGTTCAACTTTTCTTGCCAACCTGAATGCCTTCTCCAATGAATCAGTTCCAAAACACGAACTTCATGTTGGATGTTATCCTTTAGAGTACCTAAGAAGAGATCAATCCTGTGTTCCTCTGGAATATTAGTTACCCTTATATTCAATTTTTGGAAGTCCTCAATGTGCTGTCCCACTAAACCCTTTTGTTTGAGATTTATCAATTGGCTAAAGAAGGTGTTGCTCTTTGTATCCTCATAATGTGCTATCATTTCCTCCATAAAAATCGACCAAGTGACAATTTTTTTACGGGAGCAAAGCCATCGATACCATACAAATGTATTTTGTTCTAAATGTAAAGTTGCAATGCGTACCTTTTGTGTGTTTTGCACGTTATGGAGATCAAAATATTGCTCCATCTGTAGTATCCATGTTACAGAATCCTTTCCATCAAACTTCCTCATATCCATCTTTGGAATATGGTGGTTCTTCCTGCCAAAATTAGAGTTTATGAAATCACAATTAACATTTATTTTGTTCTCATCATGAGGTTCTTCTACTATCTTTTCACCATTAGGAAACCTTTCTCGTATAAACTTTGTCAAACCTTCCATGTCTGCTTTTAGAAAATTCTTCATGTTTTCCATTTTCTCATCGATCTTAGCTTCCATGTCATCCATCTTAGATTCCATGCCAGCCTCCATGCCATCCATCTTAGCTTCCACGCCTTTCTTCAAACCGTCCATCTTCACTTCCACGCCATCCATCTTAGCTTCCATGCCTTTCTTCAAACCGTCCATCTTCACTTCCACGCCTTTCTTCAAAACTTCCATTTCATTTTTTGCTGCTTTTTGTGAGAGTGAAATTTGTTGCACTTGCTCTTGTAATTTTGATAGATCATGTTGCAATTCTTCATCTTCATGAGTCATGGTAGAGCCTTCCGAAGGCTTAATGGGTGTTGAATTCTTTTTAGGTGCCATTTTAGAATCCAATATTGATACCTTTTACTTGCTTTGAGGAGCTCGATATTGAAATTGAATTATCTCTGTAATTGAAAATCTTAAATATCTGAAATTCAGCCCTGTAGTAGTCCTCTGAAGCTTCTTTCAAATGCCACAGGTCGGATCTAATTTGGATTCCCGAAGACAAAGTTGTGTCCAATCTCCCACAATGACCTAATTTTGGACTGGTTCAGTAGAGCAAACTTGTAAGACTTGCCACGTGTCATTGTTTCGTCCTTTGTCTCTGAAATTGATAGCCAAGAAACTACAGTTTGTGTACTTGTGACCACTTTTTACAGCACTCAAATCCACTGCCCAGAGAGAGAGTTATTGAAATTTTCCCACGATCACCTCTTTGAGATGCAATTCAGGAGCCTGAAAAAGCACTACTTTCCACAGATCATATCTCCAAAAATATTGCGAACCAAGCTCTGAAATTTTTTGACGAATTTCTTCAGGATTTCAGCTTCGCACCATACAAATTTCAGATTCTGAACCTTCGTAGAAAAATTTTTATAGCGAAAATGCCACGATGACCCGTTTAGGAGCTTGAAAACATACCTAACTTCCACAGATCATATCTCCGAAAATATTGCGAACCAAGATCTGAAATTTTTAGACAACCTTCCTCAAGATTTCAAATGCACCCTAAAATCTTCAGCTTCAAACTTCGTAGAAAAAAGTTATATCAAAAATGCCACGATGACCCGTTTGGAGCAGCGGGAACCGTAGAATCCCAAGGTTCGATACCAATACTAAATGTTGTGGAACTAGCTCCAAAAAAGAGAAGAAAAGAGATATCAACGCTTCGAAATGAGCCTCTTTCAAAGGGGCAACCTCCAATACATTACATAAATGAACAATTCTTGGATGATACAATTTACAAAACCTTCCTTTCTATATATATGTACCATGGGCCATAATGTATTCCTCAAGGGGCCACAATGTAATCCTAACCGACCTAACAATAATAATTTAAGGGCACAATAATAACAAAATGGGGGTTACAAGGGTACAATAATAACCATAAGGGGGTTACACTAACAACAATAAGGGACTATACTAGTAATATAGGGACCTAACATCCTCTCCGCAACCTCGTTCTGTTGGGGGTTGTAAGGAACAGTGAACTCCCTCCTAATGCTTGCCTCCGCACCATAGTCAACAAACTCTCCAAGGGTGTACTCTCCTCCATTGTTCGACCTCAGGGACTTGATCTTCCGACCTGTCTGTGTCTCCACAAGAGCTCTGAACTCCTGAAACCGCTTGAAGACCTCACTCTTGGTCTTCAAGAAATAAATCCAGGTCCTCCTGGAGTGATCATCAATGAATAACACATAGTACTCATATCCACTCAAGGAAACATGAGACATCCGACCGCTCACATCTGAATGAATCAAATCAAGTATCCCAGTCGCTCTGCTGTCACTGCTGGGAAAAGGGGATTTGGCAAACTTGCCCATCGCACATCCTCTGCAAGTATCAAAGTGATCAGTACTGAAATCTGGCACACCTGTAGTGATCTCTCGCAAAGTCCTCAAGGCTTCATGATACATATGCCCCATCCTACGGTGCCAAATCTCACACAGCTCAGAACTGCTAGCTCTGCTGTCGGTGCTACTACTCAATGCCAAAAGGGGCTGAAATGCAAACTTGTACACCTTTGCATGGCGTGCACCTATCACTCTAGCTGAATCAGTTGGAGCGCCCCTGGGATATATTAGCACCTGTCCTCCCCTGAACATTATCTCATACCCTCTATCCTCCAAAGCTGAGACGGATATGAGGTTCTTCCTCATCCCTGGCACATAAAGAACATCTAACACCTTCAAGGGAGGTTTGGGTCCCCTATGAAATGTCAGTGTTGCCACACCGACTGCGCTAACAACTCTGTCATCACCGAGTACTACCTCCATATCAGTGCCACTCTCTGAAAGCTCTGAGAAGTACTCACGGACTCCTGTCATATGACGTGAAGCCCCACTATCCACATACCAGATACCCGAAGATGCTCCGCTAGTCGAGGGAAATGCATGCTCCCTCTGAACCTCTGTGGCAGGTGATCCTGCACTAGAGGACTCACACACAATGAACCCAAACTCTCGGTCAAAGTGATCTGTAAAGTCTTCAACCTCTGCTGATGCTGCCATGTTCTGGTTCTTCCCCTTCTTCTTCTTCTTCTCCGGACACACAATTGCATAGTGTCCCATCTTCTGACAATTCCAACACTTCACCTTGGAATAGTCCTTCTGTGTGTTACCCTGTTTACCTTTACCTTTGCCTTTGCCCCCACCACTGCTTGTGGAAGCTTGCTTCTTTCCTTTGCCTTTCTTGCCTCCTGCCAACAGTGCTACATCTTCATCCTGCTCAATTGGCTTGGCTGCCCCAAGCTGACCTTTCCTGATCTCTGTCTGAATGCAGTCATCCCAAAACCTCTCCCATGTGGGAAGGGTCTCACGTGCACAAACCCCATCAGCAAAGTTCATCCATGAACTAGGGAGGCCATTCACTGCAATCCGCACCAACTCAGTGGGTGGAATGACCTCTCCAATTGCTGCCAACTCATCTCTCACATTAGTAATCTTTGTGAGATATCCAGCTGCACTATCAGTCTTACCCATCTTAACGGTTTTCAGCTTCTCCTTCAGGACCATTTTCCGGTTCTCATTGGTACTCTAGTAGAGATTGGTCAATGATGTCCACATTTCATGAGTATTTCTCTTTCCCCTCACATGAGGAATGCAATGGTCTTTGATTCCGTCTAGAATTAGTCTCTTACCCTTGTTTTTCTTTCTATTATATGCTGCCAACTGAACATCATCAGTAGGCACAACAACAGGGTTCTGTGTGGTATGCACCATGATGTCCCAGACTTCTGCCCCCTCAAAGATACTCTGCATTCTCTCCTTCCAAACGCTGTAATTGGTATGCCCATCCAACCTATCCTCCACCCTCAATCCCAATGACATCCTGCTGTCCTAAAAACTGAAAAATAGCACTGCTGTAGTAAAGATAAAAATTCTGTGTGAAAAATCAGCTTGCTGGAATTTTCTGAGTGAAAAATCAGCAAACTGTATTTTTCTTCTTGCTGTCACAAACTGCACTTTCAGCACCCAAGCTCTGATACCATGTAGAAATTTCTTGTTTTCCAACCCCAGTTTCAGTATCACTTATTTCTCTTTTTAGTTAAATGCCGTTTCCCATATCCTTACATTCAACAATCAGAAAAATAATTTTTATTTGCTGAAACACACATTACTTTGCTGAAACACAAATTCTGGAAAACTTTACAAAATGTTGAAACTGCAGAAATAAAACAAAACACAACAAAATGAAACAGTCATTCAACACATTTGAACACTGAGATTTTTGGTCAACATGGCTCTGGAAAAACCCCCTACAACTCTTGGGGAAAACCAGTCTGAAAGCTTCTCTTTTATTTTCTGAAAAATGCTTTTTACAGTGAAACAGGAAAAACTCAGAAAAAATTCCAGCAACCAATTTACAGACTTATCTCGATTTCCGTGCTTGCACACCGCCTCGGAAATTGTGCCAAATCAGCAATAACAGAAAACAGAAAATTTACAGCACCTTATGACAACATTAAATGTTGTACGACCACCTCGGGAAGCGTGTCGAAACAACCATACTTTGTTGTACGGACTGTACGAATTTCGTACAGCACCCTCTCGAAATCCGTGCCAAAAATAAGAGCTGTAGCTGATGTCCTCTTCCTCGATTTTTGTGCCGAAAATGATAGCCACCCTCTTCCTCGAAAAACGTGCCTGATTTTTGTGCCTTGGAGTGCGTGCTTGCTATTGTACCCTCTTCCTCGATTTCTGTGCCTCCTCACTTGGAAACACTGCCTCTCCTTTGCTGTAAGGATTTTCTGCCTCGATATGTGTGCTAATAAATGTTGCTGTACCTTTGCTGAAATCTCTTCATTGCTGCCCTCCTCCTTCTCACTGCTCAGAAAAATCTACAGCTCTCTTTCTCTCTTTCTCCCAATCTGCTCATGAAAGAATGAATGACCTTTTCTTCCTTTTCCTCCTTTAACCTAACCCTAAGTGACTTTTGGGGAATCCCTAAATCCAATGGCTGAAACAGATTTAGATCTAGGGCTGAGATTAAATGCTCATTTAAATCTCACTTTCTTTTTTTTAATTCACCCCACTTTAATAAAGACCCACTTAGTCATTTATTTCCAAAGTCACTTTTCCTTTCTAATTTTACATTGACTTTATTAAAGTCACTTTAAAATTAGACTTTAGCAACTTTATCACTTAAAGTCACTTTTAAATTAGATTTGACTTTATAACTTTATAAAGTCACTTTAGGAGAAAAATTAAATTCTTTTGGACACTTTTCCCTAGGCCAAAGATCAAAGCCTTAGGGAACCACCTGTCCTCCGGTAACCAAATTTCAATATAGCTTCTCCACCCAAGACTTTGCCGAACTGTTTGATGAGCCATCAAACGTAGGCAAATAGAATCTGCTAGATGTGTGGTGGGAATCTCCATCATGGTAATGTCGGTGCCCTCTATGATGGTCGCGGGGTCTACTGTCCCGTTGGAGCTGAACAGAATCTCGGAATGAGAGAGCATCCCTGAACTCCTGCCCATAGGCCTGATACTCTGCAAAATACTCGCCCATTTGCCCGGACTCTGCCTCCTGCTGGGCTCCTGTCCCTGTGTCTGCTCCCAAGAAAGTGGGCATGGTAGAGCAGGTAGGTGCACGTGAAGCCATCGGCTGAGGAGTATCCCGCTGAGCAACACCATGCTGCGGCAAATGATGGGATGTACCTAATCCCTCTCCAACTTGGAAAACTCGTGGGGTCTCCCGCTGTCTAGCCTCTATAGCGGTGAATCTCTGACCCATCACCTCGATCTGTCTAGCTAGATCCTGCACCGATTTGAGGAGTGCCTCCCCAAACTGTTTGGCCTCTGTGTCATCTGCCATCGACCCTCTCTGCTCTGAATCCAATACAGGCTCCTACTGTTCTGCGTCTGTCACAGGCTCTCTCTCCTGCTCTGTGTCCACCACCCGAACACAGTCTCCCTCTCCGTAGGTGTTCTCCAACCTACACTCACGATCTCTATACTTCCTGCCTCTATAACAAATATATGGTCTCCTCCCCGGTGTCATAGACCATAGGTTGAGCCAGAACTATGCTCTGATACCACTGTAATATCCTGTTTCGGGGATATCTCTAAAACGCGACAAACTCCAACCAGAGATGGACTGGGAGGACATTTACCGGATATTCCGCCTCTAAGAGAGGACGAGATCCGGAGGCTACCTGGCCCTTTCCAGACTCTGTCTAAGAGTGAAAGATAAACACACCAAGTGGTATAGAACTAGAATGCTCGAAAATATAAATAAATAACAGTGCAGCAGACATATAATAACAGAGAAAGAAATTACGGCAACTCATCCAGAAAACATAGAGAGGAAATGATGAGCCATTTTATTAATCTGAGAAATATAATGAAGTACAATAGGTGATCAGAGTGATGGCACCTAATCTTGCTCAAGGCAAGTGACGAAACACTCTCAGAAAATACAGGAAATGGCTGCTCTATGAACTGCATCCCAGCTGCTGGAAAACTGCCGTGTAGCTGCTACTGCTGGAATGGACTGAAGACTAGGGGCTGATCCCCTTGCTGGAATGAGTTGAAAATCTGCAAACCTCCTCTACTCACCAACCCGGACAAAACCCAGAAACCATATAAAAAATGGCCAACCCGCGAAAATCACCAGAAAATGCCTCCTTAGGGAATTACGCTAGCCTCCAAGGCTCTGCGCAGAGGCTAAATGGAAATAGCTAAAACACCGCCTCAAACTCCACCAAAATCCTCCTGTGGGCAAAGACTGACCCTCTGCTCAAAATCTCGGCTGAATCTCCTAGAGAAACCCCGATCCGGAGCACCTCCAAAAAGGGACTACGTCCTCTCTCCCAGTGACTGTGCAGTCTCTATGAGCTCCAGCTCCGCAACAAACCCAAACAACAAACTACTCACAAGATACTGAAGAACTAACCTTGCCCGAGCAGGCACTCGAAGTCCCCCGGGGCTAAGGGCGAGATCTCCGACCGAAGACACTCAATGCACTAAACAGTGTTGCAGACAGGCTAAACAGCCAGCGTGCTCAAGAAGACAAGACGTTTAGCTCAAAATCATCAACTCCAGAATGAATGAAATGAGGAGGCTCCTCCATCTTTTATAACGTTGGTTTCCCTCCAAAACCCCAACGTAGCCTCTCTCTCCTCCACGTGCTCATCCTCATCTGTGCAGAAGCTTATAGAGTGTACGTGGGCCCCTTCTCTACGTGGTGTTTGGCCCCCTTGGCTCCCCTTAAGTTACAACGTTGTGCTACTAGGAGGATGTTTTATTTCACTTAAGTGAGTTAGACCCTCTCTACTCACTTTTTATTTATTTATAAACTATAGACAACAAAACTATACAAAATTGAAGATTCCAATTAGCTGTCGCTAATTAGGATTATTACAGAAGGGCCTGCGCCAGCCTCTGTACTGCCTCCGCGTGAGCTTGGCTGGGTTGCGTCCCTCCTACTGGATCTCTGCATTGCATCTCTGCCTATGTATTCTCGGCCTCGGATCTAAATAATCCCTCGTTGATTTGCCCCTCACGAGCACTGTAGGCTCACTCGAAAATTCTCAGCAAACCACGCTCCAAAATTTCAACTTAGCTCAAGTGATACTGCTTTGCGTGTTCTCCAACTGACCCCAAGCCTTCCTTTAATACTTTTATCGTTGAACAATCAACGACCGTGATCTAATCTCTAATCGACTGCTAAGATTAGAAAAGACTCAATCCACATCACTTAGGACATTCTCACCCACATGTTTAAATTACTTCCCTTTAATTATTTAATTTCCCTAAGCTAGACTTAGGGTCTCTATTAAAATAATTAATTTTTAAATAACTTAGGCTCCAGGTGGAATTTATCCAAACGATTTCTGGATCTTGAAGATCTCATGTGTTCTAGGCTCTAGCCCCTCCGCAAAGTTTCGTAACTAGAGTACATCCAATGCTACCCAAAATCTCAACAGGCCATTGGAGCAGGTTAGTGTTATTAGGGGTTCCAAGGGAGTTTTGAGGAGGTTTTACGGGATCTGAGGGAATTCGCTTGGCATATTTCATCATCCGCACAATTTGTCTTTCGTTCCGTCACATTCCGACAACTTTCAAAGATTAGCATTATTATGGAGCCTAAATTAATTAATTATTTTCAAGGTGGCATTTTGAGAAGATTATTTGATGGAACACCTCAGTCTAATAGATCGTTGCAACCGGAATGAGAATATCTTCAGGATAGGGTGCTAAGAAGTGACTTATAGTGGCCAAAGAGAATATGGTGGGCGATTTACCATTTCCTTAATTAAAAATGACTTTAATTAGTCATTTAATTAAAGGAAGAATAATTAATTGGAGGAAAAGGCCCAAAAGTGACTTAAGTGAAATAGAATTAAATTAAAAAGTCACTAAGATAAAGTCAATGGAGGATCTTCCAGAATAATAATAAAATAATAAAATAAGATACTTTTAGAGGCTTGGAGATCTATCCATCAGATCTATAAAAGGGGAGGAGGAGGTCATTTGGAGATATCTTGGATTTGATCAGTGTCTTGTGTGAGAGGTTTGAGAACTTGGTTCTCTACTTCAGCTGTAGCCCCAGGACGAAAACCCTCGAGTGATTCAGTGAGAGTGGGCGAGCACCCATCTCTTCCCTCGGTGAACCCATTTAGGATTCACAGGTTGTAGTTTATTGATTTTCAGATTTTTTTGGAGGCCAGTTGCAGCATTATTGTAGATCTATTTGGGGCCATTAATTCAGCGATTTCTAGTTTGTTGTTCCTGTTGAGATTTTGAGGTAGCATCGGGTGTGCTCTAGCCTTGAAATTTTATGGAGGGGCTAAGACACACGAGACCTCCGAAACCCAGAAAGCATTTGTAGAAATTTCATCTGGTGTATGAGATATTCAAATAATTAATTTTTTTAATCAAGACCTTAACTAACTTAGGCAACTAGAAAAATTAAAGTGAATTAATTGAACACATGTGATGAAATGTTCTAAGTGACGTGGATCTGAGCTGTCGATTAGAGATTAGATCATGACCATCGGTTTTCCAATGAGAAAAGTATAAAGGAAAGGCTTGGGGTCAGTTGGACATACACACACATTGGCAGAGCATTGAAGCTAAGTTGAATTTCTGGGGCGAGGTTTTGCTTAAAAATTCGAAACGAGTTGCAGTGTAGTGACAGGCAGAGATACAGTGAGTGATGAGTTGATCCCAGGCCAAGAATACAACAAGACGGAGGGGCAATAAGTACCAGTCAGCGCAGAGTCAGCCAGGAGGACGCAGTTCAACCAACTCCACGCAGAGACTGCATAAGCCCAGCCAGCGCAGCGCAGCACCAACCAGGGTGACGCAAACCCAGCCAGAGCAACATAGAGGCAACGCATCACGAGTCAGGGTGACACAGTGGGGATGCTAGCCAATTAAGGGCTGACGTGGAGGCTGCAGAGGCAGCGTTGAGGGTTCCAGTGGGCCAGAAGGGGCTGGTGATCTATAAATCTCGTTTGAGGGTGTGATACAGCCATATCTTCTGTCTTTGAGTGAAATGTACTTATTGCCGTGTAATTTCTCTGTAGGGCCAACCATGTCTAGTGCCCAGATTGTTGTATTCAGATTCTGCATAATAATATAAACCATCTAGAGTTGTTGCACTGGTTTTCCCGCATTGAGTTTTTCCGGGGACATTTGTCCGAAAAATCGTGTATAATCTTGTCACGTGTGCACTTTTTAGTAAATGATCTGTAGATGTGTAGGCTACAGTTAGTGTCTACTTTAGTGTTTTTCTGAATATTTCAGTTAAATAACTTTTTAATGTTAATAAAACAAGTAGGTGAAGTAGATCTAGATACTGCAGTAAGGTTTCTATTTTGAAACTTTCACATGGCATCAAAGCATTGCATATCAAGTTAATCCACCAGCAAAGCAGTTGAAGAATATTGCTGCAGAGAAGGAATTTGAAGCAGCAGAGCTCCAGAGAGGGCAGCGCAGCACCAAGAGGATGCAATCCCAACAAGGGCCATGCAAAGGCTGACGTAGTCCCAGCAGAGTGACGCAAAGGCAGCGCAAAGCCTTACAGAGTGACGCAAGAGCATCCTGTGTTGCGCAGTCGCTGCGTAGAGGCTACGCTGAGCCAGTCTGCTCACGTAGAGGCTAGCCAGAGGGACACAGTCAGGTTTTGAGGTTGTTGTGCAGATCTGCTATAGTCTGGAAGCGGAACTTCCGATTTTCAGAGGTTGTTGGTGTGGCGGAGCTTCTGTCGATGTAGAATCGTGCCTAACAAAGGTGACAAGAGCGAGAGGACACTTTCTTAGTAGATCTGCGCCAAACAGATTTGAGATTCGATTAGGAGGGTGATCATAGAGAACTGATTCATTTGCTTTTGGCTCAAGATTTATGGGAGGGAAATCAGTTGTCGAAGGGAGCATCTACTATAGAGGGTTTCTAATCGCCAAGAAACCCAGATCCAGGTTTTTGTTGAGTGTTGCAACAGAAGAGGGAGAGGAGTATCTGTTCTAAAAGATTTGAACAAAGATGGTGTCTCATGGACTGAGAGATCAGGACAGGTTGGACGACATGTCCAACTTCGTTATCTAGAGGGTCGGGATCCTGATAGTCCTGGATGAGTACGACATCAAGGACCATGCTGAGAGAGTCCTAGTTGTGCCTACCGATGTAGATCCTCTGAAGAAATTCAAGGAGAATCAAGCGCGGGCAAAGAGCTTGATCATGGACGGAGTCAAATATCACGTCGTGCCACATATTGCCGAGAAGAGCACGAGAAATGAAATGTGGACAACTTTGGACACAATGTATCAAGGAGGCTCAGTCCAAAGAAATATGCTTCTATAGAATCAAATGCGGTTGTTCCAAATGCAGAAGGGTGAGGAGATATATCCCATCTTCTTCAAACTTCAGACTATCTGGGATCAACTAATTGCCATGGGTACGAATCTGGATGAGGGGATCTTGGTGAGGACTGCCCTGAATGTAGGGACCGAGGAATGGGAAACGTTTTTCCAAAGCATCTTGGGCAAGGCAGTGTTACCATACTGGGCAGACATGTGGACAATCCTTCGTCAAGAGGAGATCAAGAGATTTACTAAGAGGTAAAGCAGCAGCAGCGGGACATTCAAAGTAAAGAAAGAGGAGGAGGATGCAACCCTTGCATCAAAGGGACAGAGGCAACAAGGGAAGTATAAGAAGGACCTATCCAAGGTCTGGTGCTTTAGTTGTGGCGAACTCGGACACTTTGCCAGCCATTGTCCTAAGAAGAAGGACAAGGGATCTTCTGAATCCAAGGCAGCAGAAGCAAAGGCAGACGATGGGAGTGATGATGTAGCCATGAGTGCTCATGAGCCACGAAAGTGGGGCGACATTGACATGTAGAGCAGCTATAGATGGGGTTTGGCGGGATCCTTGAGGTGCCCAAACTCTTGGATCACATACGAGCTACGGGAGCCTTAAAATGATAGCGGAACAAGTGGAGCAGTGGGTGCAGGAGATCACAGTGAAGCGGAGGGCAGAGCTGGGACGTTGTAGAGGGAACATCACAGTGTAGAGGCAGCAACAGCGTAGAAGCAACATCACAGAGGGGTTGATGGGGCTTCAACAACGTAGAGGGGAAGTGCTTAAGCAGTGCAGAGCTGCAACAACGCAATGGATTCAGGAGGACAGCGCAGCACAACAGCCAAGGGAGCTTCAGTGATGAGATGCAGCTCGAATGAAATGTCTGTCAGTGATTGGGCGGGGGTCCTTCAGTTGCTTACTTCTCAGTAGTTGAGTTGCAGTGCAACAGTTGGTAGCACGATGCAGCAATTTGAGAGGGAGATGCAGTACGGATGTAGCAGTCTCAGTGGTAGTGACATGGGCAACAGTACAGGAAGCAGCAGCGCAGTGGATGGAGGGCATTAGGCCAAGCATCAACAGTGCAAAGGCCAATGCCAAGATCAGGCAATACTTGGTGTGGATGTATTGCTAGAGCACACTCATCGCTAAGAGGGAGTGTTGAGATTTGGAGGTAGCATCGAGTGTGCTCTAGCCTTGAAATTTTGTGGAGGGGCTAAGACACACAAGACCTCCAAAACCCAGAAAGCGTTTGGAAAAATTTCATTTGGTGTATGAGATATTCAAATAATTATTTTTTTAATCAGGACCCTAAGTCTAACTTAGGCAAAAATTGAAGTGAATTAATTAAACACATGTGATGAAATGTTCTAAGTGACGCGGATCAAGCAGTGTTTTAATCTGATTCGTCGATTAGAGATTAGATCACAGTCATTGGTTTTCCAACGAGAAAAGTATAAAGGAAAGACTTGGGGTCAGTTGGAGATACACACACATTGGCAAAGCACTGAAGCTAAGTTGAAGTTCTGGGGTGGGGTTTTGTTGAGAAATTCGAAACGAGTTGCAGTGCAGTGAGGGGTAGAGATCTCCGAGGGATGAGTTGATCCAAGGCCGAGAATACAGCAAGACGAAGGGGCAGTAAGTAGCAGTCAACGCAGAGCCAGCCAAGAGGACACAATTCAACCAGCTCAATGCAGAGACTACGCAGAGGCTGCATAAGCCCAACCAGGGTGGCGCAGACCCGGCCAGCGCAGCGCAGGGGCATCGCAGCACTAGCCAGGGTGACGTAGTCCCAGCCAGAGCAATGCAAAGTCATCACAACACCATCAGGGTGATGCAGTGGGGATGTTGGCCAACTAAGAGCCGATGCGGAGGCTACAGAGGCAGCACTGAGGGTTCCAGTGGGCCAAAAGGGGCTCGTGATATGTAAATCTCGTTTGAGGGTGTGATACAACCATATCTTCTATCTCTGAGTGAAAGGTACTTATTGTTGTGTAATTTCTCTGTAGGGCCAACCATGTCTGGTGCCCAAATTGTTGTATTCAGATTTTGCATAATAATATAAACCCCCTAGAGCTGTTGCACCGGTTTTCCCGCATTGGGTTTTTTCAAGGACATTAGTCAGAAAAATCGTGTGTAATCTTGTCACATGTGTGCATTGTTCAATAAATGATCTGTAGATGTGTAGGCTGCAATTAGTGTCTACTTTAGTGTTTTTCTGAATATTTCAGTCAAATAACTTGTTAATGTTAATAAAACAAGTAGGTGAAGTAGATCTAGATACTGCAATAGGGTTTCTGTTTTGAAAGTTTCACAGTTCCAGAATTTTCTATATTAATAAAATAAGGTTGAGATCTTCTGCATGTTTATATTGTCTATTATTCACTTGCAGATTCTATTTTCCGTTTTGTCATAAATGTTGTGGTTTATGTTCTGCAAATTGTTTATGGTGTTGACGGCTTAAATTTCTAAAGCTACTTTACATGGCAATCTTTTGTTCTTGAATGAATAATTTATATGTGGTATTTCTAAGTTGAAATTTCAAGGGCATTCCAAAATTATGGCAATTGGGACATTAAATCTCATCAAATAATGATAGAAGAAAAAAGAGAGTATAAAATAATGTGTTGGTACAATAGAAATACTAGAAATTGCAAGGCTTTGAAAGTCTTAGTATGGAGTATTGAGTCATAGAGAGAGAGAGAGAGAAAGAGGGGATGACAAAGCTTGTTGGGGCTCACATCCAAGGATAAGTTAGTGGGTGACGCAAGCTCGCCATCAGAGCCCTCAAGCACTGTCAAAGGTTCAATGAATTGGCAGACGATGTCCTTTGAGGAGTGACTAGGACTAAGGGGCGCGGTTCTATGATCAAGGGAGGGTAGGCACAAGAATGAGGCAACAAGGGATCCCATCTCTCCTAACATCAAAGGTTGATCGGAGAAATATCTTGATAGAAACCTGGCTACTCCACTGAACCTATTGGGTAGTATTTGGTTTGGTGGGAAGTTCTACCAAAAATTGTTTTAAAGGTTTTTCAAAAGGTAATAAAATCTTTTCTAAAGAGGCTCCTATGGATTTTTTTTTATATTTATATTCTAGTGCTTATGATAAACACACAAACCGATTTATAAACAATACCTTAAATTATATAAAACGATGTGCAAGAAAGGATCCACCAGATGGGTTTCGCACCAGAGTAAAAAATTTAGCTTTTCTCATGCGGAAATCTTGAAAAAACAGGGGGATCTAGCAGTATGGATAGAGGAGATGTACCTGATTGAATTTTTTCTCTTCAATCAATTAATCAATCATTTGACCCTGAATTTCTTTTTCTCGCTATAAAGCCGAGAGCATGGGCGTATTAAGTCACTTTTGGCTATAGATGGAAATGAATCTACTCGAACCGTTAATCTTGTTACAAGAAACTCGGTTATCTGGGAAAACTCCAACTAGCAAGGGCTCATCGATTGTCATTATCTAGGTAAACTCCAAATGGAAAGTTACTGCGTCAAATTCGCTAGGTAAACTCCAAATGGAAAGTTACTGCGTCAAATTCGCTAGGTAAACTCCGAATGGAAAGGGTTAGGGTTCATTCACTTAAACTACTACCTTACCCACCCTTCCCCACTGCTGGTGATGTGCAGGTTGGGTTGTTCCTGACATCCTCCCAACACTATTATATTTTTTGCCTCCCACTTGGCCAAAAAATCATATAAACAATACCTTAAATTATAGATATATTAAAACCCTTTCGGCCCCATTATAACCCCAATATATCATTTTGTAATTTTTTCCATTTTTAACTCCAACTAGCAAGGGCTCATCGACTGTCGTTGTCTAGGTAAACTCCAAATGGAAAGTTACTGCGTCAAATTCGCTAGGTAAACTCCAAATGGAAAGTTACCGCGTCAAATTCGCTAGGTAAACTCCGAATGGAAAGGGTTAGGGTTCATTCACTGAAACTACTACCTTACCCACCCTTCCCCACTGCTGGTGATGTGCAGGTTGGGTTGTCCCTGACATCCTCCCAACACTATTATGTTTTTTGCCTCCCACTTGGCCAAAAAATCATATAAACAATACCTTAAATTATAGATATATTAAAACCCTTTTGGCCCCCATTATAACCCCAATATATCATTTTGTAATTTTTTCCATTTTTAATGCCCCAACATGAACGCACGTGATATAATATTGGTTTTTCAGTGAAGCCCCTGTGTCACTGAACACGTTTCACAAGTGGCAATTGTGTGATTTGTTACAAGGAAGAAATCATAAAGCAATTTCTTTAAGGCTATAAGGTACAGTGCACTTTCCAGAACTAGGTTAATGCAGAATACCATGTGTTTTTCATATCTCACCTCGATTAATAGGGGATGAATTTTACGAACAAATGGATGATTAAACACACATGAAAAGGAATATAGGATACTGTAAGATTGGCTGGAATTATATTCTTATGGAAAAGACGTCATCATTCTACAAACTACACTCCTTCACTTGGGGAGAGTTATTAGGTTCGAATCTGACATAGCAATGCACTTTGCACTTAGAATAGGGATTTTAAGAAACGAAATTAACTCTCTTAAAGTTTAAGCCCAAGCAGGCATGCTCACCCTCCTTGCCTATAAAGGGAAGGGCAATGCACATCATCTACTAGAGTTCTTGGATGGTTATTACTAGGTAGTTTTTATAATAGTTTAGCAATCAAGAATAGGTGCAACACACAAGTGTCTCAGATGGAAATTGTGTAATCTATCATAAAGAAGAAATATTCAAGCATTGTCTTAAATTCTACAAGGTAAGATGAATTATCTTGGATTAGGGTAAGGAAAAGTACCATAGGTTGTTCATATCCCACAGTCCACCTACATTAAAAGGGGGGTCATTTTTTGGGACAGGAAGATGATTAGATATGCAGGAAAAGGAATATAGAATACCACAAGATTGGCAGGGATTCAATTCTTTTGTAAAAGGCGTTGTGCCACAGATTACACTGATTCACCTGGAAAAAGTTAGTGGTTTTGAATCTGACTTAGCAATTCAATTTGCATTTAGGATAGGAATTTTAAAGATATTCACTCTCTTAATGTTTAAACGAAAACAGGCATGCTTACCCTCCTTGCCTATGTAGTGAAGGGAAATGCAAATCCTCTTCTAGGTAGTCCTTGTAGTAGTCTAGCAATCAAAGATAGGGTTCAAAGAAAATTTTTCACAGATGGCATTTGTGTGATCTGTCATAAGGAAGAGATTGTCAAGCATTTCTTTGATGCTAGAAGGTGAGATGAACTTTCTGGGACTAGGTTAAGGCATAATACAATACGTGGTTCGTATCACATCCTCACTGATAGGAGGTCCATTTTAAGAACAGATAAATCATTAGAAACACAGGAAAAGGAATATAGGATACTACAAGATTGGCAGGGGTTACATTCTGATGGAAAAGATGTCATCATTTGACAAACTACACTGCTTCATCAGTGGAAAGTTATTTGGTTCAAATCTGACTTAGCGTCACTTTGCATTTAGGATAGGTATTTTAATAGAAGGCATTG
Source organism: Pinus albicaulis (assembly GCA_034641835.2). Classification (NCBI taxonomy): domain Eukaryota; kingdom Viridiplantae; phylum Streptophyta; class Pinopsida; order Pinales; family Pinaceae; genus Pinus; species Pinus albicaulis. The sequence continues at coordinate 1,074,993,725 of CM076574.1, forward strand.
ACTCTCTTGAATTTTAAGCCAATGCAGGCATGTTCACCCTTCTTGTGATGAACATCCTTTACTTTCGTTGGCAATGCAGGATTATATGATGTATGAGTATCTGCTTTTGTGCATTAATGAAATTTAAGAAACACTGTATGTGTGGGAACTTCAAGCAGCAATTCACAACGATCAAAGTTTATTTCAATACACCAAAAGAAAAACTACGAGTGACAAATTGACCAACTGGTGGTATTTCTTTCTAGACAATACTAGAGAAACACATCTACACGTTATTATTTATAGGCTGTACCAAATACATGTGGGCTTATGAGAGATATGTTTGGGATATATGTCATGTTAATAGAGGCATCAGAAAATCCAGACCCCCTAATGACCTCTCCAGTCTCACGGGTAAGGTGGCACCCATCTGACACAAATTGCTGTAAAGGATCCAATAAGTTCTGCCAGAACCTCAAGGATGTACCATCTGTAAAAACAAGAAAAACCTCATGAAACTTAGCTGAAATCAAAACTGGCACTTGCAAGAGTTAAATACTTACTGAAGATTGCATTATGAAGAAATGGAAAACATAGCTTACCCGGAGCAGCCACATGTTCTATAAAGATAAACTGGCCACGAGGTTTAAGTACTCTCTGAACCTCTGCAAGGAATGACAAAGAATGTGACTCTCAACTGAAAAATAGAAATAAAATGTGTTTTATATGACACTGGCTAGAGATATTTAGATATTGAAAGGAATATGGAAAATATATGATATAATTTAGATCTTTAGACATGTGAATCCATGCTTATGCACTGCGTTAGAACTTCAAAAACCTTACAAAAATGTATGTGTGCATATCATAGCAAGTTCATCATAAAAATAGTAATGCTTATAATAATCCCAGACTGAAGAATAGTTCCTTCTACATTACTAAGAGTCCTTCCGAGGCGTAAATAAACGAAAAGAAAATGAAGCACAGATGAAATCCAAGGATGATCTTGACAGAATAGTGGTCACTTCAGCAAGTCATCTCAGGCTGAAGTTAGTTGCAAAAAGATATCTACTTTAAATGGGAAAGCTGAATCACCTTTGGCATGTTTAGGAAACTCTTCATGAAATTGTTGAAGATGTAACAGACCTGTTTTTAACGAAAAAAACTGAAGTGCACGATGTGTGCCACTCTTTTGCATTTGCATTTTTTTTGTCAAGGAGAATTATTAACAAAATAAAAAACAAAAATACCTTTCAACGTCTTGCCAACATCTTTGACAGAACACAAGGCTAGAGTGCAGACAACTGCATCCATACTTGAATCAAAAATGGGTAAAGCCTCCCCAACCTGTGAAGGAAATATTAGTGATGACAATAATCAAATTTGTGTCTCGTCTTTGCAATGCGCTCCCTTGTGCTAGAAGCAATTTAACATGATGAGCAATGCACTTCCCACATAAATTATTCATCCGTTACATTATACTTTATTTCATTCTACAAAAATATTCATTCTAGTTGATACTTATCTTAATTGTAGTACTCTGCATGTTTTGGAATAGATACAGGCAATCTAATACTGGTCCTTTTCATTTCATATGTTTTGTTAAACCTCTATTATTATTAAATTTTGTTGTAAATTTACCATACCTGATATCATATTTATATAGTCATTCTAATCTCAGCTTAATTTGTCTGTGTTATGGTATATGTACATTTCAATTTCCATGTGAAACTGCTGTAGGTTATATTCATCTCCAATGCCAAAATGAGCACGGTAGAACATGTACTTTGATGTAACTGTATATTTTTGTTGGAAGAGTTGTACTAACGAACATAAGAACTTGCGTAAAATAATAGAATGTAAAAACATGACAAATAATATATTAACATAAAAAAGCATGATGAAGCAATCGAGAAAATTACATTTGATGCTTGTTTCATCAGACAAAAACCATCATAACATGGAAGAAATGCTCCATCAGATTGCCAAATAACAACAACAAATTTATAGTAAATTTTGGAGTAGCTGCGGTCAATATTCCCAGCTACTCCAAGTCAGCCATGAAAGAAATGTTGGAATCATGATTTCCGTTAGACCAAAACCTGCAGGCATTAGTCTTCACTACAACTGCCAGAATTAGCATCCACGAGAGGTGGTTAGTCCATGTCGCAATATACACGGGTAGCGCTGAACCCAATGTCCAACAATTTCCCCCCTAGAGCGAGCCAGATGAGTTTTGAACTCGAGACCTGTCACTCTGATACCACTTGTTGGAATCACGATTGCCGTTAGAAAAAAACCCGTAGGCATTAGTCTCCATTACAAGCGCCAGAGTTAGGATCCATGAGAGGCGGTTAGTCCATGTCGGGAAACACACGGGAGCGCTGAGCCCAATGTCCAACAAGAAATTTAAATGGAGGGAAAATCAAATTTAAGATTTGAATTAAATTAATTTGTCTAAGGTTAGCTCCAAGAAGTTCAAGTCGGCCAATCCCAAAAGACACCTATTCGGGCTCATCAATTCACTATATAAAAGAAATTTGTCCTCCTCCTCTTGGCACCAATTTGGATCACTTCCTTATCTTCTGTTCACATGTGGGAGTTCTCTGAGGCAGCAGACCAAGTTTCTTCTAAGGCAGACCAAAGTCATCTGAAGCAGACCAAAGTTTCTTCTGAGGAAGATTGAAGTTTTCTGAGGCATGCCAAAATTCTCTGTGGCACAGTTGACTGAATTTCTGAGGCTATGTCCATTGTCAGCTGGCTGAATTTGTCTCTGGTTGACCAGGTTTGACCTAGGTATGTTTGTGGTAAGTTTGACTTTTTTTTTTACTGAAATATAAGAATGTATCTCTTGTTGAATTGCATAATTTCTCTAAGAAAACGTTGTTGGTTTTTCCCTCGTTATGGTTTTCCTAGGATAAATTGTATCTCGTGTTCGGCTGTCTCTTCATGATCCTACTGTCATTATTGTTTTACTGTTGAATATTTTCTATGTATAATTGCTTAATGATAAATGTGAACGCAAGAAGGATTAAATGAGGAAATCATTGGAAGTAATCATCAGTCAAGGAAATCATGAAAAATCAACATGATGGAGGAATCGAGTAAATTACATTTGATACTTGTTTCATGAGACAAAAAGCATCATAAGATGGAAGAAAATGCTCCATGAGGTTGCCAAATAACTGCAATAAATTTATAGTTTGAGAGATACAAATGCGAAGACATTTCAGTAATATTAAATTCACTATAAAATGAAAATCAGACATCAAGTTCAAAGTGAATGTTTTTCAACTAAAGCTGACTAGGAAGATTGCTCTGAATCTTTACCAAAGACACAACAATGTCGAGCATTGTTTTGATATAATTTTCTTTCGAAGATGATTATTGTTCATATTGATTAAGTTAATCATGTTGTAATATCCCTACGGAAATTTTACAGTAAATAACAAGGATGCATAGACAAAATCACACAAACAGAAATATAAATCAGATGCACAATTTTACACCAAAATCGAACCGATGAGCCATTTTATTACTGAATAAGGGTATACAAATAAGGTGTTGGAATGTGTGCACCTAGGCTTTCTCTAAGCAAGCTAGCTAAGCTGAAAATGAGGTACAAGTCACCCTCCTCAACTGAAACACTGCACTGCCCTGGCTCTGCGCTGGAATAACCCAGAAATGTGCTCCTACCTCCAAAGATCTGCTGTTGGAGCCCTCTCCACTGCTCAGAAAATTCTGGGAAATTAATCCCAGCATCCCCACACAATACGCAGAAAAACCCACTAAGGGTTTGGCCAAAGCTTGACCTCGGAAAATCGACCTCCTTATGCTTGGGTGGCTCTACTGTTGGGTATAACACTCTTGCTGCAAAATTTGTTGCCCGATGCTCCCAAAATATCAGCATTCCCTATTAGAAGGCTTCTAAAGCCTCCCCACCAAATCTCCAGCTCCAAATCCCCTGACTCCACAAGCTCCCGAAGTGACTCCTCCAAACACTGCGCTGCTGTGATGGCCTCTGCATTTTAGTACGACCTCTTTGCTGCTGGTATGAATGGAACTCAGGTAGAACTCCCTCCATGGGCTGGCACTTGAAGTCCACCTGTAGGGTCCCCAAAATACAACAATTTCAATTGATAAATGTTAATCTAAGCATATCTTTCAGAAGTAATGCAAATTAATGAAAATCAGCAGTAAAATTAAATTAAGAAACTATTCTATACATAACAAAATACCTGGAATGCAGCTGATGGTTTAATGGTGGCTCTCCTCCTGTGATGCTCTGGTCCGATTGAACAGTTTACCAAAACAATATAATCCTCCTAGCCGATCTAGGAACAATCCTAGACCCAGAAAATCACTCTTCTGCCCCCGTGCCCAGAATCCCAAGAACGGTGAGACTCCCTTTTAGAACTCTTCGTATCCTTCAATCCTTTTGTTGGACAGAATGCAGAATTTTCCTCCAAAAAAACCGTCCCCTTCCTCCTTCACATCCTCTCCCTTATATCATTTTCTCCACCGCCCTAAACTCCCGTAGATTTTATGACATTTATGAGGGTCTGCAGACATTTAAAGTTATATTATATTCATTTAAGGAGACATTTAATTTAGAGATAAGGTTTTGGGGTTAAGTGCATGAAATATCCCCATTGAGTCCTTATCTAGTTACGTAGATGTGATGGCTTTATGTAGAGCTTAACTTGTATTATGTTTGTTTTAAACTTAATTAATTTGACTTAATTAAATTATTTTATTTATAAATTAGGAATGGGTCGTTACATACTTCCTCCCTTCAGAAAAACTTCATCCCGAAGTTAGGGTTCCATATACTCATATCGATAATTATGTTTTAGAGATTAGGGCAAATGTGAGAAGGTTTGTATTTTAATATTGAATTCCGTTTGAAGATTATTTCTCATCTCAACCACCTCTACAGACTATTCCAAAATCCTCCTATCCTTCCTAATCTCTTCCACTCCCATCCTATCCGTCCTCTATAGGAATATGACATGGCATCAATTTTACTGATCCATTCATAGACCTTAAAGATATCAACATCGATTACATCGACCTGATATGCTTGTAGGCATCCGGCAGTTATCATCACACGTCTAGGGGAGCGTGACTCGCACAGTCCTCCCATGACTCCAGGTATTGGAGGATAAACGGTGGGCAACACCTCCACCCCTCCCAGTAGAACCAGGGTCAACACCCTATCATGGAATCACATGGAGTCTCAACGTTCTGGGGATTCTGTCATCACGTCTATTGTTTCGGTAACCTGTGTTCTGTGAAGTAATCACTGGTACACAATCTGCAATATAAACACTCGTACACACATTACAGCATATGCATCTATATGGTTCATAACAAATTGTTACCCATATAACAATCTCTACATATTCCAAATATATTGTTATCTATGATATTGATTCTAGAGCTTATATATCATACTTGGTTTAAAACATTTGTCCATATATGTATCAATATGTGTAATACAATTTTTTCGTTTAGATACTGCTTTCGTTTAGTTCATACATGTTTTATCTATGATGCATTTGTTTTAACTATTTCCAATCTGTATACCAACATGTATCTTCATATTTAAAATGTTAGTTACTCTTCTATTTCCTTTCCTTCAATCATATTTGAAATGTAATGAAATAATTGATAGATAGTTTCATCTATAATGTTTAATCTATGATTTCACATTCTTGCAATGTTAATTTAAATGACATATGGCATATTGGTGTCCATGCACCAGTAAATTTTAAACAAACAACATATATCCTGTATCAGTAGAGTGAAGTAGCATTCTATCTTTATGGGTATCCATGCACCAGCAAAGTAAAAAAAAACTCATCTTTACGTAATATTTCAAAATTTCAAGTATCAAAATAGAGCAGTCATATACATAAAAGTTTTCAGTTCTCAAAATTTAGCATAAGCTGGGGTAATTCTGGCAGAAAGTCTCAGCATCCTCCCAAGTCGCTGATCCAGGACTATACTTGTCCCACTGGACTTTCACTTGGTCTATCCGGCGATTCCTGAGCTGTCGAACCCTATGTTCCAGAATACGTAATGGTTCGACCGTTAGGGTTCCCTCGTCCGATACCTGCAGTTCCTTCCATTGAAGGTCATGAGATTTATCAGCAATATAGTGTCGTAAGGCAGATACATGAAATACATTATGAATTTTGTGCAGGTGGAATGGCAGTGCAAGACGATAAGCGACAGGTCCAACTTTTTCCAGGACTTCAAACGGTCTTATAAACCGGGGGGATAATTTTGTCCCCTTCCCAAACCGAATGGTGCTTTTATTGGGTCTGATGCAGATGAAAACTTGATCTCCCACTACATAGCTTCTATCTGTCCTATGAGCGTCAGCATAACTTTTCTGTCTATCCTGAGCCTCTTTTAGTCGTTGCCTAATCAGTTTTACCTGATCCTCCATCTCTTGGATCAATTCTGGTCCGATGATTACTCGGTCTTCTAACCTGTCCCAACTCAACGGCGTTCTGCAGGTTCTTCTGTATAATGCTTCAAATGGCTGCATCCCGATTGAACTGTGATAGTTGTTGTTGTAGGCAAATTCCACCAAGGGTAAGTACTTTTCCCAGCGTGACTGTTGGTCCATAACATACATCCTTAGCATATCCTCCAGTACTTGATTTACCCTTTCTGTCTGTCCATCGGTATCAGGATGATATGTTGTACTCAAATTTAACTGAGTTCCCAAGGCCGACTGCATACAATTCCAGAACCTTGATGTCAACCGAGGATCTCTGTCATATATGATTTTCTTAGGTACTCCATGAAGTCTGATAATTTCATTTATGAATACCCGTGCTACGTCAGCTACTTCATAAGTATCTCTTACTGGGATGAAATGGACACTTTTGGTTAATCTATCCACCACAACCAGAATGGCATTATGCTTTTGTTGCGTAAGAGGCAGCCCAATGATAAAATCCATAGAAATTATCTCCCATTTGGTCATAGGGATGTCATGAGGTTGTAAGAGACCTGCTGGGTGACGGTGATCAGCTTTTACCTGCTGACATTCAAGACACCTAACGACAAATTTGACAATGTCGTTTTTTATGCCTGACCAGAAGAAGAGTCTCTTAGTGTCAGCATACATCTTCTTTACCCCAAGATGTGCACAATATACTGCCCGGTGTGCTTCCTTCAAGATGGTGTTTCGGAGATCCCCACTATCTGGTATATATATCCTTCCATGAAATCATAGAATTCCGTCTTCTTCCAAATCATACCCTTCGAACTTAGGTTCCTTCGAATGGTTGCTTTCGAGCCCTGACCTTACTTTTAAGTACCAACTATCTCTTACAATATGTTCAAGCACTTGATTTCTCAAGTTCACCTTGATAGGTACGAGAGAGAATATTCGAGGCCTTCTACTTAATGCATCTGCTACAACATTCTCCTTCCCTTTGATATATGAAATCACAAAATCATATTTGCTTAGGAGTTCATTCCATCGTCTTTGTCTTGCATTCAAGTCTCTCTGGGTGAATAGATACTGCAAACTTTGGTGGTCACTTTTAAGCACAAAGATTCTCCCCACCAAGTAATGTTTCCACATCTTTAAAGCTAAGACCACCGCGGCTAACTCCAAATCATGTGTAGCATAAAGTTTTTCATGGGTTTTTAATTTTCTCGAAGCGTATGCTATTACGCCTCCTTCCTGCATTAATATTGCGCCTAACCCTTGCTTAGATGCGTCGGTACACACAGTAAAATCTTTATCCATATCCGGTACTCGCAAAATCGGTGCACTAGTCAATAATCATTTAAGTTCAGAAAAAGCTTTATCACACTCCTTAGTCCACTCATACTTAACGCCTTTGCGCTGGAGGTTTGTGATCGACTTTGCAATTTTGGAGAATCCCTCCACAAACCTTCGGTAGTAACCTGCTAAACCCATAAAACTATGTAATTCATGTGCATTCTTAGGTATCGGCCACTCCCTGATTGTATTTACCTTTTCAGGATCTACAGAGATTCCTTCGCCTGATATGATATGACCTAAGTAATGGATTTCCTTCTGAAAGAAAGCGCATTTAGATAATTTTCCATATAACTTGTGCTCTCTGAGACAAGATAACACTATCCGAAGATGCTCTTTATGCTCCTTCTCATTCTTAGAGTAAATGAGAATATCGTCCAAGAAAACTTGTACAAATTTGTCAAGATATTTGCGGAGAACGCTATTCATAAGGTTCATGAAGACTGCAGGTGCATTGGTCAACCCAAATGGCACCACAATGAATTCATAATGTCCGAAACGAGTTCGAAATGCAATCTTAGAAACATCGCTCTCGCTAATCCTGAGTTGATGATAACCCGATCGCAAATCGATCTTTGAAAATACTGTAGCTCCCTTCATTTGATCAAAAAGGTCGTCAATGCAAGGTATTGGATACCTATTCTTTACCGTGGCTCGGTTCAAATCTTGATAGTCCACACACAGTCGTAATGAACCATCTTTCTTCTTGACAAAGATTACAGGAGCACCCCATGGTGAAACACTGAGTCGAATGTGCCCTACATCTAACAGTTCTTTCAGCTGTATTTGCAATTCTTGAAGTTCTGGGGCAGTCATTCGGTAAGGAGTTTTAGATATAGGTTTCGTACCGGGTTTCAATTCAATGGTGAGATCTAGCTCTCTCCGAGGAGGCAGTCCAGGTAGTTCCTTTGGAAAAACATCCGGAAATTCTGATAGAATCGGATACTGATCTAAGGAAGGCCCTTTTTCTGCGCTTACCATTTGAACGACATACACTTGACAACCTTTCCTTAAGCACCATTTCATTTGCATAGCTGAGATGAAACGCAAGGATACTTTTCTCTTAATAGCTTGAATTTGGATTGTCTCTCTCACATCGTTTAAGCAGAGTATTGTTTTCCCAGAACAATCTACCCATGCTCGATGAGACTCTAACCAATTCATTCCTATCACCAGGTCGTAAGTTCCTAGGGCCGTGACATAGACTTTTGGTTTGGTCAAACAGACTCCTAGATCAACTTTGCAATCCTCCACACTTAATTCTACCGATTGAAGGTCTCCTGAAGCCATTTCTACCTGTCTAAAATCGTCCTGTTTGCAGGCTGCCAACCCACATTTATTCAATGCATAAGATGAAATAAAACTATCAGTAGCTCCAGTGTCAAATAAGATTTTGAGTTTTATTCCATTGATAGTACCTGAAGATTCCACTACCGTGGATTGATGTGCTGCTTGGTTGTTGTTAACGACAGCATGGATTCTATGATTGCTTTGGGCATCTGATGATGGTTCTTTTCCTGTTTGCCGAGAGTTCTCCGGACAATCACGTCGAAGATGAGGTCCTCCACACCCCAACAGTCCACTCGGGTTGGTCCTTTTGCGTTTGACTGAGAAATCCCCGACCAAGAACTCTGTCCCCTGGTGCTGCTTCCTCTCCCGTTCCTTCCCCGATTACCACTCCCTCGAGACCTCCAAGTACTGATGTTTGAGGACCCGGAAGCTATTGCATTTATGGTCCTGGGAGCTCCTGCCCCCGCTCCTCTTGGGGTAAATCTGTTACCATAAGGAGGTGGTCTCGAGTTATTTCCTCGGAAGAAATTTCGAGGAGTTCTTCCTGTAAATGCCTGCGGTATTGGTTCAGCTGCCCTGAAATCCCCTTTTATCCCCAGATGTTCTTTTGCATAACGAGCACATTTAACCGCCTCTGCCACTGTCGGTGGCTTCCACATTCTTACCAAGGCTTTGATCCGAGGATTTAATCCAAATACGAAATGCTCGGCCTGGCGTTCATCCGTGTCTAGATAAGGAACATATTTCACAAGTTCCATGAACTTTATCTCGTATTCTTTCACGGTTTTACCACCTTGGGTTAGAGTATGGAAGGCTCCGGCTTGCTGCTCTTGAAAGAAAGGCGGTAAATATTTCGCACGGAATCGGTCCACAAACAACTCCCAAGGAACGGTATCTGAAGTGAGATGCAGCTATTTTTCCATATTTCCCCACCAAATCAGAGCATTCCCCTTGAGTTGGAATACAACGATATTTGTTTTAGAAGTCTAAGAATATTCTCTTAATGCGAAGCATCTGATCATCCATTCCAACCATGCTTCGGCATGTTCTCCAGCTCGTCCTCCAGAGAATTTCGGGAGTTTAATCTTTTGCAGTTCCCGTGAAATATCTTCTCTGTGAGGTTTGTCATCAAAATCCTTCGGCCTTTCTGAATGTCTTTCCTCTGAATGACGTCGCTCCTCCTTGTTCCTAGTCGACTGCGACCCTTTCAAGGTTTCCATAATGGCTTCTAAAGAGCTCATCACAGTGGTGAGATCGGGCGGAGCAACCGGTGCTGACGGCGATTTTGATGGAGGTGAAGGCGATGGTGAAGGTGGAGGTGGCGGCGATGCATTTCGCTGGTGCTGCCACCTTTGGTACATGTTAAACATGATAATTTTTCCTGAAATACATAATAATAAGTTCATGAGGAGTGGATAAATTTCCAGACTGACAAAATATAATTTTCGTAAGATTTAAGCTGGCATACAGGTATAGTTCTTTTGCTATTTTACCTGCAAGCAGGTCTTACTAGTACCAAGGTCAAGGAGGGTGGCAACGCGACCTCCTTGTCCTATGCAGGGTAATGTTTGCTTACTAATTCTAGAGTGGAATGCAAGGTTTTCATAGATCAAAGGGTTGTTCTGTAAAATTTGTCTAAAAAGTTCAGTCCTAGATGTAGTTATAGAAAGGGTTATTGACTTTCGGCTACTTTTAATACTAGGAATTTGAATAAGTAGCCCAGAGTAACAATTGTTCAAGTGCCGAAATGAATTCTGGTGCACAACTTCCATTTTTTGTTCATAATTAATTTTAAGCATTTATGTAAGTACACTTACCTTATTTTAATTCTTCCTTTTTTCTTTCTTTAAAAATAAAAATAAAAAATCAATTCTTCTTCTTCTATTAGGTTTCATCAATTGTACTGTTGAGAGCTACAAGATACAATATCATCAGGTTTCTAAGAGCCTATGCATAGCTTGTTCACAACTTTATTTGTGTACAAGTTTCATCATCAACTTGCTATTAGGGCTGCAACATACTAATACCATTACTTCTACTGGACTGTAACGATGCCATGAAACCAATACTGCTATAGTGCCAATATCAATACTGCTCATACGAAATACTGTACTATGAGAGATCATGAGCATGGATAACATTGTGCGGTGAGAGACAATAGATAATACTGAACTGTAGTGTGATCAGCAATAACACTGAGTTGTGCGTGACCATACATAATACTGAGATGCGATACATGGTTAATTCGACTGTGATATTAGTGATGTCATGACTCATAACTATATCAATGATGCCATATATATAATATATATAGCAGTGATCAAACCTAGATTTGTGATGCCAAAAGTTCCATACATATATAGAACGAAATGCATAGGTTGTTGGAGCGATAACGTTCATATGCAAACCATAAAGGTTCTGGCGGTCATGTTAGATCTACCAATATTGGCATAACTTTTATACAATACAAATAATTTAAAATTATTTTCGCCATACTTTAAAGTTTCATATATATATTTTAGTTGAGAACCCGGAGGTCACATATTAGTTTGAAGTTCTGGCAGTCACTTTAACCCTTATACGTATAACTATACGTTGACTTGGTTTTCGGCAGTCACGTTAACTCTTATACGTATAACTATACGTGGACACGGTTTGTTGGTTGGCGATTCAAATTTACGTTTAATATATTAATGTGTTTACATTTACATCGCATTTTAATTGCGTTTAATATATTAATGTGTTTTAATTTATATACGCTTTTAACAAGGGATAAGATCCCGGCTATGGTTCTTATATGCGATGGGTTTGAATTAAATAAATGACAGCGTTTTCAAACGATGGCGGTGATGGCATTTTAAAATTAAATTTTAATTTCTATTTATATTCCCGCGATCAGATAAACCAAAACAAGTCGTGACCCGCTGTGGCATTGACTAGAGACAATGGAACAACAGGATATGTCGGATTCGTTAGCTGGCTTTACCTATGCTACCCACGATTTTTAGAATTTTGACAGCAATTCAAGTGTTCCCACCCAGAGTTTGTGGAAAACAAGTCGAAGATGACGTCTGGCAATGATCTAAGGCGCCCGAGCAATCGGTTACTTATGGATCGAACAATATACCTTCTAAATTTATTCTCATGGAATGCGTGCATGGAACTCCAGAATTTCTACATGGTTGTAACTTCTGCGTGTTGGGGCTCACTGTCTGCGACGTTCAGCGGAAATGTATTGCCCACATATTTCATCGGTAACATGGAGAGAAAGACCCAATTCACTAAACAGTATCACTATCCAGAAATTTCAGCAAACCCATGTTTCAGTTTTAAGGTGCTTCTTGCATAGAGATAGAGCCGTGGAGTCTCAATAATACGCACATTAGTTTACACAGATTTAGATGTCCAAGATATACAGAGATAAGGCACGATATCTTCAGACTTAGATATTTTTGGATGCCATAACACAGAGAGAGTTCGGATGACATGCCACAGAGATGATATTTCCCTGTGGTAACTCAAACCTTACCCCTTACTTAACACAGAGATATGTCACAGATTCGTGCCTATAGATAGAGCATAGGTTCCTCTGCTTTGCGTATAGAACAAAGATAGATCAATGACCCAACACAAAATTCGATTTTGATTAAAAATTGTTAAAAATTTGCGTTACAGAACTTAGCATAAGAGTGCTACAGAGAAAATGCAAGAGTATAGGATGCTGCTTGGATTGATTTCGAAAGAGGAATTTTGGCCATCATCCACAGTGGTTCGGAATTCATGGCTTGGACAAACCACAGATTTATCCATCATTAAACATAACTTCAGGCTGGGCAATGATTGCAACAAGGACTATTCAGATGTAAAGCTAAAATAGAAGGATGAGGTGAGTGTTTGGTATGAAGATGTCAAAGAGAGAAAAGGAAAATTTGAGTAAGTCAAGGATTTGCCCAAGAGGTAAATACTGATGGTTGGAATCCCATTTCTGAGACAGTAGAGAAAAGGTTATTATTGTATTTAGACACATCTCTCCCTACAAAGTATGTAATGAAAATATCAATCCTCCAATACCCAAGTCCATTACCCAAATGCAAGGACCGAGAGCCAAAACTTTAACTTATTCTTGTAAGTATTATGTGTTATATTTAGAGTATTTTGAGCTTATTATTGTTTATTATTTTTGTGATTATAATCTGTAACTAAATCTTTGGATTTGATGCATATGATGGTCTGCAATAAGATGCATATGATGGTCTGCAATCAGGTGAGAAAGGAGGAAAATTATGGAAGTAACATACCCTAACCGATCAGTCATCTACAGTAATAGCTGAAGGTACACCAGCAGAGGTCAGGTCAGGGTTTGCAGCAGGACATCCTCAGACATAATCTTGGCAGCAAGCAGATTCAAGGCATCTTCAGCTACAGCAGTGGCCAAAAGACTTAAAGGTACAGAAGTATGGCCCGCCATCGGAAGTTTTAATGGATATGAGCATCGGTCTATCCATTTTGAAGCGATTGCTACGAATTAAAACCAGTACTAGGGTCCTCTTTACCAATACTGATTCATGTAAACTTTGTTAAAAACCGTAATAAAGTGGTTGAATATTACTAGAAATGTGTTATTGAAATTCTGGGTTGTTTGTAGTAGAGCTTTTACTGTTTTAATGAATATAAACCAGAATGACAGTGTCCCTTAAAACGAATGTTGAAGCATATTGCTCTTTCTGAATGGCTTATAACACAATCTACTTATAACACAGTTAACTTATAACACCGTTGCTAATTTAAGCTTAAAATCTGTCTACCTTCCATAACATTATCTTACTAACAAGTCCGAGAGTTTTGAACAGGCTTTGATCTGTATTAACGTTTTTCCTCTTTAAATTTTGGAACAACCAGAGACTGGTTTACACAAGCAGCAGCTTATAAATGAATTTTTAATGGGCCTATAAGGTCGTAAGAGGGTTTGAAACACCCTCTGATACCATATGTAGGGTCCCCAAAATACAACAATTTCATTTGATAAATGTTAATCTAAGCATATCTTTCAGAAGTAATCCAAATTAATGAAAATCAGCAGTAAAATTAAATTAAGAAACTATTTTATACATAACAGAAATACCTGGAATGCAGTTGATGGTTTAATGGTGGCTCTCCTCCTGTGATGCTGTGGTCAGATTGAATAGTTTACCGAAACAATATAATCCTCCTAGCCGATCTAGGAACAATCCTAGACCCAGAAGATCACTCTTCTGCCCCCGTGCCCAGAATCCCAAGAACGGTGAGACTCCCTTCCAGTGCTGATAGTATCCCTCAATCTTTCCTTTTGACAGAATGCAAAATTTTTCCTCCAAAGACCCTCCCCCTCCTCCTTCACATCCTTTCCCTTATATCATTTTCTCCACCACCCTCAACTCCCGTAGATATTATCACATTTATGACGGTTTGCAGACATTTAAGGAGATATTATATTCATTTAAGGAGACATTTAATTTAGAGATAAGGTTTTGGGGTTAAGTGCATGAAATATCCATATCGAATCCTTATCTAGATACGTAGATGTGATGGCTTTATGTAAGGTCTTAATTTGAATTTAATTTGTATTATGTTTGTTTTTATCTTAATTAATTTGCCTTAATTAATTATATTATTTTACTTATCAATTAGGATTGGGTCGTTACACCACCGAAGCAAGGGTTGGGATTTCTGCTTGGAAACACCCGTGTGTTGAACAACACTGCATACTTGGCACTTGCTAAAGCGTGCTATGTCAAAAGACAAGTTCAAAAATGATGATTAATGCCCAAATGAGAGCCTCTTGCTCTTTTTATCAAAGAGCCTCCACAATGCCCATGCGGGGCCAGCTCGACTTTCCCCCACCGACTTCGCCCCAATGAGAGCGTATTCCACATGTGGGTCATAATCCTCCATGGAGTGGCCACCATGCTCCACTAGAGCCGCAATATTTCTTTCCTTCTTAATGTTTGGGCCCCCACTTAATCCCAAAATTCATGTGGGACCTCTAAACCCACATCTCCTAATTGCAAACATGAAATAAGGCAAAATTGGACAAGATTGATATTTCCCTTCGTAATATCGCTAAGTGGGAATATCACAGTCCTCTCTGCCAAAACGTTGCTTTTCCTCAAGCAACTGTTGAACAAGCGCTCTCTCCATGTTGTCCCAATTACCACTACGAGCAATACCAAGGACCCAATTATGCCACCGAGTTTCTCTCGATCCTATGCGAACCTGTCATAAAGGAGTCCCAATGGAAAATCTAGGTGGCCTCCCCTTGTGGGAAGTTGGGAACCCACTCTCCCCATTCCGTAATCCAACTACTCAGCTTTGTAGCTCCCGGGTCCCAAACTAGTCTGAAAAGGGTGCCACCATGTTGTCATTAGGCAACTCTGACCATGAGAGTCTATGCCTCATGCGCCAGTTGTATCCTCTCCTCTTAGGACCTGATGGAAAAATATCTATGGAGTCTCAGTGCATCCAACCCAAGCACCTCCAGATGTCATGACCTACCCATCCAACACTCGCCCTGATCCATAGCAGTGACAAGGAAAACCCACTTTGCCCAGTGAAAAAGGCCTCATTGCCGCAATTAAGGTCCACCATCCGTTGTAGATACTCCTGAGACACCACAAAATGTCTCACCAAAAAGGAGTCATGGATCTCCCTGAGCGTGAGCTCAAAGGTGGTGCAAGTGCTACCTATGCAGAAGATCGGACTACCCCCAAGCCTGTATCCACCAACTCGCGTTCTGACCATATGCCACAACTCAACAACCTCTCTCCCAATATACCATGACCCGTCCCACTGTCTCAGATGATCCTCCTGGGTCCTGTGGCTCATGATGAAAGCATCAAGAGATGATATCTAGGTCCCTTGTGTCAGTGTGAAATGTTGGAGAGTGATAAATGAAAGCTCACGGTCAGCCCTGTGATCAACTCGCACTCGAAATATGAGTGTGCCAAACCCAATGGTGTGCATGATGTCCTCGTCAAGATATCTCTCTAGCGACAACACTCCGACAACTTATTGTATATCATCATGTTTGGTTGCACAAAAGTATGTACCCCTACACTTTTCTGCATAGAAATGAACTATGTGGCACAACTCCATGCACCATTGGTTACCAATGCTCAATGCCCTGCCCCCATGTACCATAGGGCAACCCATATGTGCCCATGCGTCCATCAATCTACTAGTACATCCACCATGATGTGATCTACACCTCCTCAGCTACCCAGGTAAACCTGAGTGGCCTAACGCCACACCTGCTAGAGGAATATCTATGTTGTGTCGATCCTTGGTGGCTCATGTGCCCAATATCCCAATGGCAGAACATCATCTCCATACAATGTCTGGTCCAGTGGCCTACCCATGCCACCTCCTCCCACCAGCTCTTGCTAGAGAAAGCTAATCATCTTGCGACCCCATGCATAACCACAACCAACATGCCAATATAGCCCACGGAGCTTGCTAAAAAACCGCTTGGATGCTAGTGCCGACTGGAACTTCCCCAAGAAATGATGAAACTGTTGTCAGCGACCGTCATCTAATACCATTGTATCCCTTAGCACCTCATCAATGGTGGACATGCCTATCGGTACCTCGCCAATCGACTATGCACTACTATCAACTGAAAACTCGGATACTACCCTGGGCATCTCACCAATGGATTTTTGAAATTCCACAACCTTGGGTATAGATTAGAGTCTTAAATCACTGATTCTACCAAACTAAGATTCTCAACCACTAAACTACTTTACACCACGGAAATACAAAGTAGTAAATCACATATGCACGAATATACATAACTTTTTAATTTTTCAACCCAACTTCGTTATATTAACAACATATAATACAATAGTCTAGGGCTCTTGTACCAGGGCCTCATACATCCATTCGTACAAGACAAGATACTCTGACCATCTGGCAGTAGCATCTAACAACTCCTCTTGGTCATACCTTGTACTCGCTCGGTCTTTCGGCTCCCGATCTGTAGCTGCTGCCTCTATCAATGCTCCAAGTCCATATGGCCACTGAATCTCGGCTATCCAATCTGCTCTCTAGTTGTTCCTTCGTCCATCAAGGGCATAACTCATTGAGACTCTTGTCGACTTGTTCGCAACTCCACTTGTGAACAACTCTCAATTTGCCCACTGCTGCTCCTAAACTACTCAGGGACTTCAACCCACTATGGTCTTCCTGCGCTGCAACGATGAAGACCATCATAGGGCTCGAAGGGCTACCACCTATCGCTGCAAGATTTCCATCTCCCACAGTGAACACAAGCTAGAAGGACTGCCCATCATCTGCTGTAAAAGTCCTTCTCCACACACAAGTCTCAGGCTCCACAATCTCGCTCTTGGTTGATCAGACCCTTGAGCTCCAACAACTGCCAGTCTAGCAATCACCTTTTTCCATTAAGGTGTTGCACTTCGGCTCCAACATGGACACTATCACGCTGTCCTCCAGCAAACCATAAGTGCCCAATCTCGTCCACACTTGGTCCTCTCTCACGCTGCCCTCCAACAGTTCTCGAGATACCAAGTCCACGTTGTAGCATATGCTCCTAGTTAGGGCATACCCACACTTGGGAGACCCTTACACATGGTTGCCCACAGACTCCACCAATCTACCCTTTGCCCTGCAATAGAGGAGCTATCGTGCAAATCTAGGCACCTCAATGTGTCCTCGCCTAGGACACCATCAATCCATCATACATGGGTCCATCTGCAACATACCTTGTTGTTGTCCTCTTGCCTTCCGATCTAATTTACCTGCTGTCACCTTGGCTTCTTGGTAGGCCTCCCAACAGTCCACGTGAGCTCCTCCAAACAACTCCTAAGGCCTCCTACAAGTAGCCCACAAACTGACCCAAGCAATGGTCAACACTTGGACCCAAAACTACACTGCTGGTTCTGCTCCTAGGAAGATCCTCCATCTCCTCGGAAGATCATCCACATGGCACCAACAAGATGCTCATCAAACACGATCCAAACTGGTCACACCTTGACCCAATACACCTCCACAAACATTGTTGTCACCATGCTGCACTGTAGCACTGCTGCACCACTAGTTAGGGCACACCACGCTGCCCTCAACCTCCACACAGCTCACCAAACTAGCCTCCAATTGGCTGCAGACCATCCTAGGGAGACTCCTCCAGGTATACGCTGCCTTATAGGGCAACTATCCACCCTAAACGCAACTCCTAAAGGCTCCACTTGCTGGCTATGGCCTGTGGCCTAGTCCAGCAGTGGACTGCACTCCCTGTCCTCCTCAAATGTGCCATAATCTGCCCTCTAAACAACATCAATCTGCCCTTAAGCTCTACGGCCCTACAACCCTTCAATCCAGCCCTTAAACAACACTTGTGAAGCCCTAAAACAGATCCACTATACCTACAGCAACTCGGCTTCTCCTCCAGAAACGTCGTGCTGCTCCTTGGCCTCCACACTTTGTTGTTCCTTGGCCTAATCTTCCATGTTGTTCCTCAGCCTAATTTGCCCAGCAATACGCACTTGAAACAACCCTAAACTTGTCCTCAAGCAGCCATTTCTCACCACCATGTCACCTACAACAAACAAAGATTATCACGCTGCTCCTAGACCTTCTCATGTTGTCCCTTTGCGGCTTCTCCTCCACACAATTTGAGAGCTATCCTTGATGATATATTGCACACAAATGGATGCTAAAATGACTCACATTCATCCTTAATTTATAGACTTTAAGGCTCAATGAATTTTCTTGAAGTGACACATCTATTGGACCACTTTTCCATGAAGCCTACATGACTTGGTAACCAATAATTACCTTGTCAACTTCAAAAATTCATTTCTCTCTAACAACAACTCGGATTCAGACGATTCTCGATGCATTGGAATCGTAGCAATGAGCACTATCATTCACATCCATCACATGTCGCATCTTCATCATGGTTTTGGCCCAAATCACAATGGGTGCAAAACCCCCAAGATTGGATCTCAAGCCCACAAGCCCATTCGTGGGACTTTGACCTCCAACCCTCAAATTGTTTATTTTTGGGTAGGATCGGATGTGCTCTAGCTCCGAAACTTTGTGGAGGGGCTAGAACACATGAGATCTCCAAGACCCATAAATCGTTTGGAGAAATTCCACCTGGAGCGTAAGTTATTCCAAAAATTAATTATTTTAAATGAAGCCTAAGTTAAAACTTAGGGAATTTCAATAATTAAAGTGAATTAATTTAGCATGTGGGTGAGAAGCTTCCAAGTGACAAGGATCAAGACTAATTTAATCTTAGTCGTTGATTAAGGATTAGATCACGATCGTTGATTTATCAACAGGAAAGGTATAAATGAAGACTTGTGGGTTAGTTGAAGATAAGTCGGGCAAACACTCAGTAACCCGAGGGAAGTCGATTCTTCAGAACTTAGAATTTGATTTCAGAGGGAAGTTGCAGGGCGAAGGAAGAAGAAGGTATCAGCATCAGTCAGAGGCCGAGAAGAGGGACGCAGAGCAGCAGAGGGACAACGCAGAGAGGCAACACAGTTGAGGATGCAGTCCCTACGTAGAAGATCACGCAAAGGTGACGCAATGGAGGCCAGAGTGTCTCTTGGGTATCAGAATTTCTCCGGAGGTTGGGAGAAATTTATCTCAGGTGTTTTCATGAAAGTTTCATCGTTATTCTGCCATTCATTCCTTGTAAAGAGATTGTTGCTAAAAATTAATAAATAAACCCTCATCTGCTGCATCGATTTTCCCACATTGGGTTTTTCCGGGGACAATCGTCCAAAAATAACTGTTGATGTGATTTATTCTTGTGCTTATATTTCACTGTTCTTTTCTCTATGAAATTATGTGATAACTGTAGTAGAATTTATTTTGATGTTTACTGAAGGGTTTTTGTAAATAACTTATAGTGGAAAATAAGTAGGAAAAATAAATCAGTTGTTGCAGTAGAATTTCAGATTTGAATTTTTCACATGGTATCAAAGCTGAGATCGGGTAACAGGGTTGGAAATTCTGCAATGGAATGTGGTCTTGATGCTGCTAGAGCAGCAACTCGAAAGGGTTCACGCAGTTCTCCTGAGAAAGAGGAAAGCATGGAAGATACGATGGATCATGACATCTTTGTGTTGACTTCCAAATTGGAAGAAGAAGTTGCTTGCTTGTCAAGCTCTGCTTCCTTAGAGGTTTGGTATATTGATAGCGGGGCTTCTGCACATATGACAGGAATACGAGAATGTTTCTCGAGCTATCAAGAAGAACAGATGAACTTCAAGATCACCATGGGAATTAAGGCAAAATGTACCTTTGTTGGAAGAGGTACTATAATTTTTCAAACTGAAGCAGGAGATCGGCTTCGGACCACCATTGTACTACATGTGCCTGGTTTGGGGATGAACTTGCTCTATGTATCTCAGCTACAAAACAAGGGCTATGATGTATACTTCATTGGAAAGAAAGTATATGTCAAACACTCGAGTTGGAAGAAGAAGGCTCAAATTGGAGTCAGGAACAATCTCCAATGGCATTGAGAGGCAGCAGTGGTGAAAAATATTTGAATGAGCTATGGCACGGAAGAATGGGGCACTTACACCATGGGGCTCTAAGAATTCTCAAAGAAACCGTCACAAGAGTTCTAGAATTAAGCACCAAATGGGATGATGTTTGCAGAGGGTGCGTACTAGCCAAGTACGCCAAAGCAGCTTACTCCAGAAGTAACAATAGGGAAAAGAGTGTTTTGGGGCTAATACACTCAGATATCTGTGGACCAATGTCCACGAGAGCTCTTAATGGTATTGAATACTTCGTCACCTTCATTGATGACCATTCCAGGAAAACTTGGATCTACTTTCTAAAGACAAAGGATGAGGTCTTTAATCGATTCAAAGAGTTGAAGGCTCTGGTTGAGAATTTGACAGGGAAGAGGATAAAGGTTTTGCATTCAGACAATGGTGGATAATATATCGATAAAAACTTCACTGAGTTCTGCGCAAGGGAAGGCATCAAAAGAGAATGGACCGCTCCATATAATCCGGAGCAGAATGGGGTTGCAGAAAGGACGAACAAAACTATTGTTGAAGCAGCGAGGGCAATGTTGTATGATCAAGACCTGCCCAAATTTCTATGGGCAGAAGCATGCAACACAGTTGTGTATGTTCAGAACAAGATTCGTCACAGGGCCCTAGGTAAGATTACATTGGAGAGTGCCTTCACTAGCAGGAAGTCAGAAGTGAGTCATTTCAAGATCTTTGGAAGTTTGGCATATTGCCATATACTCGAAGAAAAGAGGAAGAAGTTGGATCAGACTGCAGAAAAAGGATATCTGGTGCGATATAGCGAGAATGCTAAGGCATATAGAATCTACATTCCTGGCAATAGGAAGATCGTAGTACGACGGGATGTAATGTTCATGGAGGACATAGCTTTTAGGAAATCCCAGGAGATGCCTTCTGAAACACAGTCAGAGGATGATCCATTGGTCCAACCACTTCAATGAGCCGAAACTAGCACCAATGCTTCTCCAAGGCATAAGAATCCAAAGGTATTACCTGAGGAAGATTTGCAGGAGGAGGAGCACATAGATCCACCCACTACTAGCAGAAGAACGAGCTGAGAATTGCAACAAATTCTAAGGGACGCAGAGTGAAAAATTCTGAACACAGAAACCCTACTACAAAATATTGATTTACTTCTCCTACTTGTTTTATTATACACAAGTTATTTAACTGAAATATTCAGAAAAACATCAAAGTAAACACAATCTGCAACCTACACATATACAGATCATTTACTAAAACATAGCGCACATATGACAAAGGAAACACATGATTTTTCAGAAAAATGCCCCCGGAAAAACCCAATGCAGGAAAAACCGATGCAACAGCTCTTTGAAAGTTTTATTATTAAGCAGATTCTGAATACATCAAGGGCACCAGTAGTGGTTTTCCCGACAAAGAATTTCACGACAATTGTACCTTATCACTTGGAGACAGAAAATATGGTTGATTCAAACCCTTTAGGAATTACTGAATATGAGCCCTTTCTGGCCCGCTAAAACCCCGCTGTCCCTCCAGCCTCTGTGTCATCCTTTCCTGCCCGGCGTGGACTCTGCGCAGCACAGGCTGCCCCTGCGTCACCCATCTGGGCTTTGCACTGTTTCTGCGTCACCCTAAAGCCCCTGCGTTGTCTCTGTGTCAACCTGGTTGGGTTGCGTCCCTCCTGCTGACCTCTGCGTTGCCTGGTACGGATCTGCCACTCTGATTTATGTATTCTCGGCCTCGGATCAGAACATCCCTTGTCGATCTGCCCCTCACTAACACTGTGTTGTCGCATAGAATGTCTAGGCACCGCGACAACGGCTCAGATCGGGGGATGTCATCCTGATCCCCAATCTCTCTATCTAAGCTGTCTCCTTGCAGACTAAGGGAGGTAGACCCTAACGAAAAATGAAGAAGTAGTACTGGTTGAAAATCTACCAATTCAAGAGACACAGTTAAATGACCAAGTACTTGTTAAGATTAACGAGATTTTACAGATCCAATTATATTTGAAACTTTAAAACCAATGCCTTGTGGAGTCAAAATATCCCGTTATGAAATTAAAGTCAAGTAATTGATATGTAACTGCTGCTATGAAAAATCAATCCACCACAATGATATTCAATAAAACACCCTCACAATTATCAATTAACAATGTTCGATAAAGACATGCAATTTATCATCACCTGAAATATTTCCAAAGTTGACTTAAACAATTAATTACCCATTTCAAGTAATTTAAAATCACAATTAAAGCTCATCAATCATAGCTAAGCATAAAAATACTTTGAACCAAGAATTTAAATTCGAAACAAAAATATTATCATGAGGGTACCATCAAATTTAAATTCCAGATATTTCCAATATTTCCGAATTTACAATATTCCAAATAATTCCAATTCAAAAAATTAAAATTTTCCTATAGTCATGTTTCAGAATAAAAAGTTCCACCCTTGACTTATGAGAAAATTTTAATCCAAAACCACTTCCAAAAGAAAAACAACTTTAAAACAAAAATCCCTAATTTTAAAAGTTAAAATTTTTATTTTTTATTTTTTATATTTTTTTATATTTTCTTTTTAAATCTAAAGTTAATCAAACTAAAAAATATATATACAAAAACTAAAGTT
Source organism: Pinus albicaulis (assembly GCA_034641835.2). Taxonomy (NCBI): domain Eukaryota; kingdom Viridiplantae; phylum Streptophyta; class Pinopsida; order Pinales; family Pinaceae; genus Pinus; species Pinus albicaulis. Next base: position 1,075,016,980 of record CM076574.1, read on the forward strand.
CTACCAAAAGTTAAAATTTTTTATTTTTTTTATTTTTATATCTTAAAAGTTTCTAAATCTAAAAAAGAAAACTAAAAAAAATCAAATCTAAAAAATTTAAATTAACGCTACCTTAACTAAAACTCAGAAAATAAATAAAAGTTCTAAAGTATAAACTAAAACTAAAACTAAAAATAAAAATAAAAAAATTAAAACTAAAGCAAAGTAAAAAATTTCAATTAAAGCTAAAACCAAAAAAAAAAAAAATCGGAAATTTCTAACTAAAACCAAATTAGAAAATTGAAATCCTAAAATTTAAGTTAAATTTTAACGCTAACTAAAAAAAAACATTCAGCAAAATCAAAAATTTTAAAACTAAACTATAGCCCAAAAAAAATTAAATTCGAAAATTAAAACTTGGATCTGCCGTACGATTTTTTGTTTGGTTGTTTGTATGTGCAGGTTGACATTGTGTACGGACAGCGTACGGATGAGGATTAGTGAGGCCGTGGACGCAGGGGAAAGATGAGAACACAGAAATGGAGCTGAGGGGATGGTGCGGCAAGGAAGGAAGGAGAGGACGGAGCAACGAACAGGAAATGGGCAGCATGATTATTTGTGGAGAGTAGAGACAGAGGGATAAGGGAAATACGTTGTACGGACAGCGTGGAAGGAAGAAAACACAGGCAGCAAGCTAGGGCAGCATAAAAATTGCAGGCACACAAATTTCCTATTAATTCTCTTCAACCAGCAGTAAGATATTGCCAGTACAACTCAGATTTTAAAAAAAAATATTGATTTAAATGCACTTGCGATTTTCTCTTTGCGGCAAAACCGCGCCTAGATCTGTAATCCAAAACGACCCTGAGGCCAGATCTTACTCTCTAGGGCCTAGATCTAGCTCAGATCTGAAAATTTTTCTGAGAAATCTTCCAATAACACCTGCACAAAATCAGAAACCAACAAACCCAGAAAACCCGGAAATATGCACAAAATATAAACAAACCCCAAAAATTCTGGTGAATTAAAATAAAAATAAGCGGGATTTACACTGCTATTTTACAGATTAGAGACTCTCATGGCTAGATTTAAAATTGTTCAGCACAATTCAGAAAATAAAAATTAAGAGAGAGGCACAAGCCCAATAAAGAACCCTACAAAAAATGGAATTTAAGATAAGCCCGGGGAATTAGGTCCGGAGGGCTCTTCAGATCTTATCTCCTTGAGAGTCAGCTGGTCCAAACTAGGACTTCTCCAAATGCCCAATTCTAAATCCGGAAGATTTCTGCACACTTAAAGTTAAACTGTTAAATTAATAGAAAAATAGTGATAAAACATAAAATTTTCATGAGCTAGAGATAACTGTTAACTCTATTCAATTAATATTTTTACCCTAGATCCAGTAACCTAAGCAAGATACTTGTACATTAAATTACTCTACAAGAGCCATTAATCAACAATCCATTAAAATAATCACCAGCAGAGTTTTAAGAACAAGTTTACCATAAAATACTGAAGAAGAACACCACCATCAAAATAAAACCCCAAAGTGTTTGTTTGTATTATTCTAGAAAATATTACAGGAGAGCTTCAAGAGCGAGTGCACGATCCAGCGATCGAATGATTGAAAGACTAACAAAGAACTCTAATTTATAAGATAAAATCTCCAATGGCTAGTTCAGTTGATCCATGTCAAAGTAATCTCGACCGTAGAAAAGATTTAATCATCTTTTAATCTGGACCGTCGAAATTATAATTTTGAGGAAATTCGAATTTATCATTTAATTCCATTTTAATTAACTCAAAAATAATGTTTTTGAATTAATTACCACAAAATTTTGACTTTGACTTAACCCCCAAGGCCCAAGGGTCCAAAATTTCTTGAAATTCTCAATATCCCCTTGACCTGGGACCTTTAAATTTTTTTTTTTAAGGGACCCACGAATTTTGTCTTTAAAATTTTTTAACTCACCTAGGACTTAGAATTAATTAAATTTCTGGCTTAGGATTTTTTAATTAATTTGGCCAGAAAAATTTAATTAATTGACTGAGAGGGGATTTAATTATTTTTCCAACACTCTTTACATAAGATAAATACATTTAGAGTCTAGACACATAAAGGGGGAATACCCATTCGTATAGATCCTCAAATAGTTACCCAAATCTGCGACTCAAAACATGATCTAGTAGACCAAATAGCTTGTAATAAAATAATCAAGCTAATTAGCTAGGATTATTCCCAAACTACTTTTACAAAGACTCGATAGAAAACGCTGGGACTTACTTAGCATCTTGGCGAAAAAATCCACCCTAGCTTTGGGGTGAGGCTGGAGGGAAAAACTCTGCCGATCACTTGTGTCGAGAAATACAAATGAATTAGTGAGACAAAAACCTCTTAGGATAGAAATCGTCACCAAAATACCAGGCTTACCTAGGTTGTTACATACATGATGGTCTTACTTAGATCATTTACATTATAAACATGCAGAATGAGTTTACATCGTTTAAAAAACTGTCGATTAATGATGGAATCTGAATGACGCGAACACGTCGAACATGATGAATCCCATTTGAAAAATTGGGGGTGTACTGCTGTGGGGTCGTTGACAACGTGTGGTCAACACACTGCAAGCTCACTCAAAAATTCTCAACAAACCGCGCCCCAGAATTTCGACTTAGCTCAAGTGCTGCCGCTCTGTGTGTCTCCTCCAACTGACCCCAAGCCTTCCTTTAATACTTTTCTCGTTGAGAAATCAACGGTCGTGATCTAATCACTAATCGACGACTAAGATTAGAGAAAGCTTGATCCACGTCACTTAGAACATTCTCACCACATGTGTAAATTAATTTACTTTAATTTTTCAATTTCCCTAAGTTACAAAGGGTCCCCATTAAAAAATTTAATTACATCTAAGCATATATTGTTGACGCGTTTCGAACCAGCCAGTGTTGTTCATCATCGGGACAAGATGAGAAATCTGATCTATGAACCAGTTTAAATAGATAAGGAAAGCTCCAACTAGCCATTGTAAATAACGGTTAGTTTGACTAGAATTAAAAAAAAAATTAATTAATAGTTGTATCTATATTATTATTATTATCGGTTAAGGACCCGCTTTGCCTTAAAGATGGTAAGGGTGTTTACTTGATTTCGTGCTCCTGTAGGACGCCTTACATCGGTGAAACTGGTCGATCCATTAATCAAAGAATTCATGAACACGTCGTTGACTGTAAACATAGTAGATTACGCTCCTCTGCCTTAGCAAAGCATGCTGAAAAGACTAAACATCACATTTGCATTGAAGATGTTAAGGTTATTGCGAGGATTGACCATTTCCACCATCGTAAGTGAGGGAAGCCTTAGAAATCAAAAAGAGGTCGATTAACCTTAACAGGGATGATGGGTGGTGTGTTAGCAAACGTTGGATTCCTGCCCTTCACTCTTAGTTGTTTTTTTTCCTCCAGCCTGATTCTCCCTCTTGTCAGTTCCCATCCTCTTGCCCCACTACCTTCCGCCCCCCCTTTTCTTCTTTTTTCTTCCTTTGATCCTCTTGCTCTCGATTGCTTTCTCCCTTTCAATTCTTTTTTTTAGATTATAATTAATTCATTCTATTTTTCTTTTTAATTATAATATTTTAGCTATTCTCAATAAATAATGTAGCTATTTTATTATGTTTTAACTTGTTAAATTTATTTATTAAGTAAGAAAATAAGAATATTAAATTATAATAAAATTATATAACATATAACTATTGATTAATTCAATTTTAAATTATTATAAATATTAAATAACTAAAAATAATAATAATAATAATAATATAGATACAACTATTAATTAATTTTTTTAGATTATTTACAACGGCTAGTTGGAACTTTCATAGATCAGATTTCTCATCGTGTCCTGATGATGAACTACGTTGGCTGGTTCGAAACGCGTCGACAATATATGCTTAGATGTGATTATCACCGAAAGATCCTATATACATTTTACGGATCACAGAAGCCAAATTCCTAAAATTTAATTATTTGAATAACTTTTGCAATAGGTGGAATTTCTCCAAACAATTTCTGGGTCTTGGAGATCTCATGTGTTCTAGCCCCTCCACAAAGTTTTGGAGCTAGAGCACATCCGATGCTACCCAAAATCTCAACACTCCCTTTTAGCGATGAATGTAATCTAGCAACTCTTCACCACTGAAGCATCACCCTGATCTCTGGCACCGGTCTTCCCGCTGCTGATGCATGGTCTACTGCCCTCCATCCACTGCGCTGCTGCTTTCTGTACTGCTACCCATCTCACTGCCACTGACACTGACACATTTGTACTGCAGCTCCCTCTCAAATTGTTGCATCATGCTGCCTATATCACTTGAACTGCTAACTACTGCACTGCAACTCAGTTTCTGAGAAGTAAGCAACTGAAGGACAAACACCCAATCACTGACAGACAAGTCAGCCTGGCTGCATCTTATCACTGAAGCACCTTCTGTTGCTGCTCTGCGTTGTCTCTCTGAAGCTTTTCATTGTCTGTTGCTCTACGCTACGTAAGCACTGCCTCTACGCTGCTGAAATCCCATCATCCTCTGCACTATTGCTTGCATGTTGTTGTTGCTTCTCCTCTGCAATGCTCCAGTCTTCAGCCTCCTATCTCTGCTCCATGATCTTCTGCACCCACTAACTCCAGTCATCCTGCTACTATCTTAAGGTTCCTGTAGCTCATATGTGATCCAAGACTTTGGGCACCTCAAGGATCCTGCCGGCACCATCTGCAGCTCAATCTACAGATCTATGTCGCGCCATATCTTCTCTCGAGGTACATGAGCACTCATGGCCACATCATATTCGCTTCCATCGTCCCCTTTCACTGCTGCTGCCTTGGAATCTAAATCTTTCTTGCTCTTTCTCTTAGGAAAAGTACTGGCGAAGTGTCCCAGTTCGCCACATCTGAAGCACCAAACCTTGGATAGGTCCTTCTTCTTCTTCCCTTGCTGTCGTTATTCCTTAGATGCTAGGGTTGCATCTTCCTCCTCCTCTTTCTTTATCTTGACTCCTCCACTGCTAAATTCCCTCTTGGTTATTCTCTGGACCTCCTCCTGTCAAAGTATTGCCCACATGTCTCCCCAATATGGGAGTTGTTCTTTGCCCAAGATACTTTGGACAAAGATCTCCCACTCATCGATGACTGCATTCAGGGCAGTCCTCACCATGAGTCAATCATCTGAAGTTGCCCCATGGAAATCAATTGGTCTCGAATAGTCTGCAATCTGAAGAGGAAGGGATCGATCTCCTCTCCCTTGTGCATTTGGAACATCCACATCTAATTCTCCAGAAGCATCTTCCTATGGACGGAGCTACCTTGATACAGCGTGGTTAGTGTTGTCCACACCTCATTTGTCGTCTTCTTCTCGGTAATCTGTGGAACCACGTGATCTTTCACTCCATCCATGATCAAGCGATTAGCCCGCACCTGATTTTCATTGAACTTCTTCAGAGCATCAACATCAGTCAGCACAACTAGGATGTTCTCTTCGTGGTCTCTGATACTGAGTAAAAATTTCTGAACACTGAAACCTTACTGCAAAATATTGATTTACTTCTCCTACTTTTTTTATTATACACAAGTTATTTAACTGAAATATTCAGAAAAACATCAAGGATTTTCAGAGAGCTTAATGCAACTTTGATTATCACATAGAATATTGGTCTCTTCGATCTTTTCCTTTAGTAAGTTCACAAGCAGCTTCCAAAGCCATATGGCCTCACACGAAGCTGTGCCAGCTGCCATATATTTTGCCTCTACTGAGCTCAGTGCCACGAATTTTTGTTTCCTGCTGCACCAGGAGGTCATTCCTGATCCAATACTGAAACAATACCCACTGGTAATTTTCCGATCTACTGGACTCCCAACCCAATCTGCGTCGGTGAACCCACTCAACCTGATGTCATTTCCAATCCAAGCTCGACTGTTCCTTGAAGATATCTGAGAACATGTTTGGTTATTGCCCAATGAGCCCTCCTTGGTTCCACCATGAACTGATTGAGGGTATTGACAGCATAACAGATGTCTGGCCTAGTGTTGACCAGATAAATCAGAGATCCTAAGAGATGCCTATACAATGTAGGATTAGCCACATCATCATCGAGCGTGTCGATTTTATTCCATTTGGTGATCATTGGAGTAGTCATGGGTCTACAGTCCTCCATCTGAAATCTTTTTCAGAATTTCTGTAGTATACCTTCCTTGACCAAGAAATATCTTCCCCTTCTGCTACCAAACTTCTAACCCCAGAAAATAATGCATCAGCCCTAGATCCTTTGTAGAAATTTCTGAATCTTATATCTTATGCAGAAATTATTACTGTTAATCCAGTTAAGCTCCTCCTACTTATATAAGTTATCAACTGAATAAATTCAAGTTAACATCGAAGCAAAACACATAACAGATCTCTACCAATTTAGATCTAGAATAAGCACATGCACACATTGACAAAGTGACAGTTATTTCTGGACAAAATGTCCCCGGAAAAACCCAATGTGGGAAAACCGGTCTCTGGCTGCTGGAGGGTTCTATTATTAAGAATATTTCTAAATACACAACTCTGGGTTCCAGATCTAGAAAGCCCGACGGAGAAAACTCTAGATCTACAGCTCCTGGCTGATCTAGGGCCAAAAATATTAACTGATCCACACCCTCAAACGGGATTTACATAACTCAGCCAGATCTAGGCCTAGAAACCCCAACACTGCCCCTGAAAAGCTTTGTGTTAGCCTCTGAAGCCCCTAAAAGCCTCTGCGTTAGCCTTGGATGGCCTCCAAACCATCACCGTTGCTCCTGGAAGGGACTGCGTTGCCCCAGAATGGGTGACGCAATCACTACGCTGCCCCTAAGGGTCTCTGCGTAAACCCTGAAGGGTTTCCTTAAAATTACGTTGTCCTTGCTGCTGCTGCTACTACCGCCTTCCTCTGCGATTTCCTTGAGCTGATCTCTTCTTTGCCTCTTGTGTATTCTAGACCCTGGGATCAGATCATCCCTTGGTCTAAATTCCCCTCTCTGCAGCTGAAGCACTTCTGAGTATTCTTAGCCAACCCTGCCCTAGAATCTCAGCTTAGCTTCAATGCTCTGCCTCTGTGTGTCTTCATAAATGACCCCAAGCCTTTCCTTTATACTTTTCTCGTTGACAAATCAACGACCATGATTAGATCTCGAATCAATGGCCAAGATAAAAGAAAGCTTGATCTGTGTGACTTAAGACAATTTCATCACATGTTTAATTAAATTCACTTTAATTATTTTATTTTCCTAAGTTTTAATTCAGGAAATACATTAAAATAATTAATTAATTTAATATCTCCTAAACCAAATGAAATTTCGCAAATCCATTTTTGGGTCTTGTAGATCAGGTGAACTCTAGTCCTTCCTCAAAATTTGGGACCTAGAGCACAACTGATGCTACCCCAAATACATAAAATCTCAACATCCTTCATGTCGAATTCTGTAGCTAAATTCTCCTTCCAGCCCTTGATGAGCCTCGATGACCCTGTCAAAAATAAATCATCTACATATAGAACCAATATCAGAGGCTCACTCCCTACCCTTAGATAGTAGAGATTGGGATCTGCGTCACTCTTGACAAACCCCATCTTCTGCAAGTAGCTCTCAATTCGACCATACCAAGCTCTAGGGCTTGCTTTAGTACATACAAGGCTTTCTTAAGCCTGCACACATAAGTCTTCTGCTCATGCGTCTCAAAGCCTTTTGGTTGTTCAACGTATACTTCCTCTTTTATCACCCCATTCATCAATGCAATCTTGACGTCCATCTGGTGAATCTCACATCCCATCTACGCAACAAGGGATATCACGGATCTAATGGAAGTATATCAGGCTACTGGGGCGAAGGTCTCTTCATAATCTATCCCTTCCTTCTGAGCATACCCCTTAGCCACAAACCTGGCTTTAAACTTTTCGACGCTGCCATCTGCAGCATATTTGACCTTGTAGATCCACCTTGAACCTACAACTGATCTGTCCTGAGGTCTAGGAACCACTTCCGAGACATCATTTGTCATGATGGAATTGTATTCTTCCACCATCACATCTACCCAAGCCTGGTGCTAAGCTGCTTCACGAAAACTCAAAGGTTCCCCAACCTATTCTACCAAGGCTTGGTATCTTTCAAGCTTCCTGCGTTGCCTCTTCGCATTTCAGGGGGCTCCGACAAAGTCTTCTTTGTCCCTTAGAATTTTTCATAGTTCCCTACTTTTTCTACCACTGGTAGTGGGTGGATCTACCTGCTCTCCTTCCTGCAAGTCCTCGGTAGAAGCATCCTTTGGATCCCCATGCCTTGGAGCAGCGCTTGTATTACCCTCCATAGGTCTTTGTGGGAGGACCAGTGCATCCTCCTCAAAATGAGTGGTAGAAGGAATCTCCGAGATCTCCTGAAGGCCCTCTCCTCCATGAATTTCACATCCCTCTGTACTACAACTTTCCTGCTCTCTGGAATGTAAATGCAGTAAGCCTTTGCATTCTCGCTATATCCTACTAGATATCTCTTTTCCGCAGTCATATCTAGCTTCTTCCTCTTCTCACTGGGCAAATGACAATATGTCGTACTACCAAAGATCTTAAAGTGGCTCACTTCAGGCTGGCTGCTAGTGAAGTGATCTTTCCCAGTGCGTTGTGAGGAATCCTGTTATGAACGTAGACAATTGTGTTACAAGCTTCAGTCCACAGAAATTTGTAGAAATTTCCTGTTTTCCCACCCCGGTTTCAGTATCACTTATTTCTCCTTTTAGTTAAATGCCCTTTCCCATATCCTTACATTCAACAATCATAAAAATAATTTTTTTTTGCTGAAACAGAAATTACTTTGCTGAAACACAAATTCTGGAAAACTTTATAGAATGTTGAAACTGCAGAAATAAAAAGAAAACAACAAGCTGAAACAGTCATTCAACACATTTGAACACTGAGATTTTTAGTCAACATGACCCTGGAAAAACCCCCTACAACTCTTGGGGAAAACCAGTTCGAAAGCTCCTTATTTCTGGGAAAATGCTTTTTACGGTGAGAGAAATATTCAGAAAAAATCAGCAAGTAAACTTTACAACTTATCTCGTTTTCCGTGCCTCACAGCCAACTGTAAAAACTGGCAAACAACAAAACAGAACAGCAATAAATGTTGTATGGCCTCCTCAATTTTCGTGCCCAAATTTGCAGCCTTAAATGCTGCTATATGGACTGTCTAGAAATACGTGCAAGCTGCCATAAATGCTGTTGTACGATTTTTCTCGATTTCCGTGCAAAAAAACAGCAAAGCTGCTGTACGGATTTCTGCCTCGAAATCTGTGCAAGGGTATAGCCACTTGCTGTACAGCCTCCCTCGAAAAACGTGCCAGCAAACCCAGCTTCTCTGCTCCTCGATTTTTGTGCCAACTTGCTGTACGGCCTCCTTGGAAACTGAACCAACACTGCTGTATGGTCTTTCTAGAAAATCGTGCCCAAAATCTGCCTTTCACTATGTGCTAACTCTGCTGTACGGACTTGCTGAAATACTGCATTGGAATGTGTGCCAAAGTGCTGCCTCCTTCTCCTCACTGCCCAGAAATCTCCCTTGCTCTCTTGCTCTCCTTCTCCCAATCTGCTCATGAAAGAATTAATGACCTTTTCCTCCTTTAACCTAACCCTAAGTGACTTTTGGGGAATCCCTAAATCCAATGGCTGAAATAGATTTAGATCTAGGGCTGAGATTAACTGCTCATTTAAATCTCACTTTCTATTTTTTAATTCACCCCACTTTAATAAAGACCCACTTAGTCATTTATTTCCAAAGTCACTTTTCCTTTCTAATTTTAAATTGACTTTATTAAAGTCACTTTAAAATTAAACTTTAGTAACTTTATCACTTAAAGTCACTTTTAAATTAGATTTGACTTTATAAAATTATAAAGTCACTTTAGGAGAAAAATTAAATTCTTTTGGACACTTTTCTCTAAGCCAAAGATCAAAGCCTTAGGGAACCACCTATCCTCCGGTAACCAAATTTCAACAAAATTTGGGCATGTCTTAATCATATAGCATTTCCCTTGCAGCCTTGACAATAGTTCTCTTCTTTCTTTCTGCCACACCATTATGCTCCGGATTATATGGAGCAGTCCACTCTCTTCTGATACCTTCCCTTGCGCAAAACCCTGTGAATTCTTTATCAATGTACTCTCCACCATTGTCTGATCGCAACACCTTGATCTGCTTTCCTATCAGACTTTCTACCAGAGCTTTAAACTCTTTGAAATGACTGAAGACTTTGTCCTTGGTCTTCAGAAATTAGATCCAGGTCTTCTTGGAATGGTCATCAATAAAGGTGACAAAATGTTCCGCACCACTAAGAGCTCTAGTGGACATTGGTCCGCGGATATCCGAGTGTATCAAGCCCAACACACTCTTAGCCCTAATGTTGCTTCTTTGATATGTTGCCTTGGCATACTTTCCCATTACGCACCCTCTGCAGACATCGTCTCGCTTGGTGCTCAGTTCTGGAACTCCCGTGACAGTTTTCTTGAGAATCTTTAACGCACCATGATGCAAATTGTTGGAAATATGATGCAGAGTGTTGTCCTTGATGGCAACCCACTGAATGGAGATGAAGACATGCGACTGTTGACATGTGTTGTCCTTGATGGCAATACACCTGATAAAGTTATTCTTGACTTGATGGACCTGGTAAATGATGTAAATCTGATGTTTGTTGACAATATGATGCTAAGTGTTGCCCTTGAAAGGCAACCCACTTGATGAAGTTGTGCTTGAAAGAATTTGTTCCTGATGAAGAAAATATGATGTATCTATAGTATGTACAAAAGGCAATGAAGAAAGGAATTCATAATGTGCTCAAATATGATGAAAAAGTATGTCTCTTTGTATCTGTGGTTGTGACGATCGCGTGTGGGCTAAAGCGCTCAAGGTGCAAAACCAAGTGCTCACCATGGTATTAACCCATGGTATTGGGTAATGATCCGCCTAATTGACCCCGTCCAGGTAGTTTTGGGCTCATGGTATTGTTCTGGCCCATGGTATTGAAAAAGGGGCTCATGGTATTGAAAAAAAGGATAAACCTATATAAGGAGAACAAATTCATTGTGCATAACATGTGTGTGGTGCAAGATGTCTAAGATTGAATGAATACTTCTCTCTGAAGTATATCTGGAAAGGGTTACACTTGAATGATAAATCTGAATGTATGATGCACCAATGATGAAGAAAGGTTCTGAGTGGAATTATCTTGTATTTGCTAGATCGATTATGGAAGGCTTAGATCTGCGATAGAGGAAATGAGCATCTAGGCGAATATACATGCAGAAGCAAAAGGGTAGTACGAGCTGAATATGATCGATGAAGTATCTTTGCTCTGTGTGATTGAAGATCTATCGCTCTTAGCCGCGGAGGAAGCGTATATATACCTTCGAGCGAAAAAACGCGTATGCGCACTAAAATATACACTGAGGTATACGCTGGTTTGTGTGAACGAAAGCGCGTATATACGCGACATCAGTGAAGTGAAAGCGCGTATGCAAACTAGGGTTTGCTGAAACAAAGGGTATGAAATATCTGATCTGTTCTGTTGTGTTTCTGCTATCTGATCTGTGTTTGTTAAGTATCTGTTGGTGATGTATGTCTGTGCTTAAAAGTATGAAAGGGTCTAGTGTGAAAATATGATGAAACGTGGCCTGCAAGTGTTGTTCTATTGAAGGTGTTGGATCCAGTGTGAAAATTGATGAAACGTGGTCCAAGGTGGTGCTGAGGGTTGTAGCCTTCAGTCAGGGGGTCGTAGCTCCCTTCCAGGTGAGGCTGGTAAACGAGATCGTGGGGTCGTAGCTCCCTTCCAGGAGAGGCTGGTAAACGAGTCAGGGGGTTGGAGCTCCCTTCCAGGAGAGGCTGGTAAACGAGCGCAGGTGGGTGCCTGCGTGCTGGTCAAGTCTGCGCCAGCACATATGTTGTAAGATGTTTTCTCTATAATAAAATATTGAAGTCTGAGCAACTGCAGCGGTGGTTTTCTCCCGACTTGGGTTTCCACCTAAAAATCCTGGTGTTCATGTGTGATGCTTTGTGTGATGGTTTATTCTGTTCTTACTGCACATGTTTATTGTTTATAGAACATCTAATAAATGAATGATGGAATTATGTAAGTGAAGAACTAATGGCATAATTAGATCTCTGGGTATACGCGAGTTTCATGAAGAATATCCGCGTGTATACGCTAGTTGGCTTCAGCAAAGTAGCGTATGGGTTTTAGAGCATGAAAAATTAAAAAGTTTGAATATGTTGTAAATACTGATTCACCCCCCCCCCTCTCAGTATTTTTCCCAAAAATTGGTATCAGAGCGGGTCCTTGTGCAGAAGCTTGATCGCTTAAAGGAGATCCGTCGCAATGGGAAGTCAAGAAGGAATAATGTCTATAAAGCCACCTATATTCAATGGAAGCAATCTAATATTCTGGAAGGTACGTACAAAAGCATATCTGCAAAGTCTTGGTGCAGATGTATGGGCAATCGTGGAAGAAGGTTATCAATACTCGGCAAGTATTCCTACTGATGCAGCAGAAAGGAAGAAGTATGAAACCAATGCCAAAGCAGTAAATGTCTTGCTAGGAAGCATGTCTGAATCAGAATTTGCTAAAGTGATGCAGCTACATTCAGCAAAAGAAATATGGGACAAAATCATTCTAAGCTATGAAGGAGATACAAAGGTAAAAAATGCAAAACTTCAAACTCTTAGAATTGAATATGAAAATTTGAAGATGCATAGTGATGAAAGTGTTGCCAGTTTCTTCCTTCGTCTAGATGATGTTGTAAATCGAATGAGAAATTTGGGTGAAACCAAAACTGATACTACTCTGGTTGAAAAAGTCTTAAGATCCTTGACTCCAAAATTTGACTCTAAAGTCTCCGCTATTGAAGAAAGGCAAGATCTGCAAACTCTTACTATTGTTCAATTACATGGGACTCTAACTGCTTTTGAAATGAGACAAGGAGGTCCTTCTCAAGTAAGAGAAGCTGCGTTTAAGGCTTCTACAAAAGGAAAGGAAAAGGAAGTTGTCAAAGAATCCAGCTATATTTCCGATGAAGAAGAAGCAAACTTCGTAAGAAAACTCCAACTAGGAACTGGAAGATTCAAAGGTAAGCTTCCCTTCAAATGTTTTGAGTGTGGAAAAGTTGGTCATTATGCTGCAAAATGTCCTTATAAAGGAAAAGAAGTTGTAAGAAGGAATAAGAACAGATCTAGCTCTAAGAAAAGTTACTATACTAATGAAGATAGTGATGGGTCATCTAATAGTGAGGAAGATTGTGAAGAAGATCTTAGACTTCTCATGGCCTTTGAACAAAAGGAAGAAAAGGATATGTTTATGGATGCTCTAGAGGAAAAAGATTTTCTTGAAGAAAATAATCAACTCAAACTTCGCTTAGAAGATTGCAAAATTCTCTTAGAAGAACAAAAGATGATCAGAGAGACCATTGAAAAGCAGCTTGAAGAAGCAAAGAAACATATTGAAAAACTAGAATGTGAAGTGGTAAGTCAAAGAAAAGAAGTTGAGAAAGCAAAGACCTTGAATCTTAGATTTGCTAAAGGATCGGAAACCTTAGATGAGATTATCAAGGTACAACGTTCTCCTCTTATAAAGACAGGTCTGGGATATACCGGAGAATCTTCTCAAACTTCAGCACCAAACCATCTAAAAGCAGTTACAGGTGGTTTACTACATTCAGCCACTCAGCAAGGGAATAGAGGATCTCTACAGGGAAAGCAGGACCATCTCAATTCAAGGAACACCAACAGGGATAGCTTTCAAAGACACTACAACCAACAGGTAAATTCAAATAGAAGATTCCATGATCACAGAAATTTCTACTTCAATGGGCAATGTTTTACTTGTCACAATTTTGGTCATAAAGCTATTCAATGTGTGGCATATAAAACCATCATGACAAGAGAAGCAAGAAAGAAAAGGTTGGATACTGAACCAAAGAAGAATACCTATAACAAATTTTCTCCTCTTCAAAGTGAAGTTGAATGTACTTATTGCAATAACTTTGGCCATGAAGAATCTGAATGCAGGAACAAGGTCCAGCCTAAAGAACATGTTCCCTCAAGCTCTAAAGTGTGGAAGAAGAAAGAACCGCCGGTTGAAAATTGTGGGATAGCATTATTTGCAGAAGGTGAAGAAAATCAATGGTACATCGATAGTGGGTGCTCAAGACACATGACATGTGACAAAAGCAAACTTCATACTTATAATGCTCTAGAAAAGGAAAAGAAAGTTACATTTGGAAATGATACTCCTGCTGTAATTAAAGGAAAAGGGTCAGTATTTCTAAAAGAAAAAGTGAAGGCTAAATATGTCATGTATGTGGATGGATTAATGCATAACCTGTTAAGTGTTAGTCAAATGTGTGATCAAGGAGCAGAAGTGGTCTTCAGTTCCAAAGAATGTGTGGTTCGTGATCTTGATACAGGTAAAATCATTATAAAAGGAAAAAGGAATCCAAGCAACCAGTATGTACTAAACGGCATAGATCAATGTTACTTGAGCAAGTCTTCAGAAAATTGGTATGGCATAGAAGACTGGGGCATCTGAGTTTCTCTCAAATCAACAAAGCAAGCAGACTTCAAGCTGTTCGTGATCTTCCCAAGATCAATCTTCCAGAAAGTACCATATGCAAATCTTGTCAATTTGGTAAGCAGACCAGAGTACGATTTAATGCCAAAGAAGGATCATCAAGTAAGCCTCTTGAACTCATTCATACTGATATCTGTGGACCTATGAGAAAAAAGTCATTACGTGGGGAAGAATACTATATCTTATTTATTGATGACTACTCTAGAATGTGTTGGATCGGGTTCATTAAACACAAAGATCAAGCACTTGAAAATTTTCAGAACTTCAAAGCTTTGGCAGAAAATGAATCAGATCT